>LNAC01000057.1:2216397-2231775 GCA_002007465.1 Ailurus styani
CGGGGGGGAGGGGGGCGGGGGAGGGCCAGGAGCCCTGCGTGGGCGCCAGTGATGGAGGAGGCTTAGCGCTGGAAGGGCCACATGCTGTCTCCTTCCAGCCTCTTTAGAATAGGTTGTCTCACTTGAAAAGGGGGAACAGACTTGGTCTCAAATGAAGCTATGCCCCATCAGAAGCCAGGCTCAGGGTATTCTTGGGAGATTTTTATAGAGCCCTTAAAAAATAAAAAAATTCTAGTATTTTTCATCCCTTTTTTCCATCAAATTGCTTTTTCTCTAGTTTACAAATGACATGATAAAATCCTCTTACTTTTTGATGTTTAGACTACAGATACACTTGTTGAGCTCCTAAGAAGATACAAGGAAGAGCTCCTTTTTTGTGCAAAGCACTTTATGAATAATTTGTATAGATAGTGTGTGGCTGCTTCGCTGACTATCCTGTAGGGTTGTAGTTACCTGTCTTTAAAGTGGCTGCAGTGCCTTCTATTGCGTATTTTATTTTGGGTAAGAAGAGGCGAGGCCTTGTGAAAAATCTGAGAGCAGACATAAAAGATTGTTTCAAAATATGTAGTATTCCCAATGGACTTTTTTGTCATCAAACTAGAGTTTAGGGTCTAGTACTTCTGCCACTGAAATTGACCAAAAAGTAGTTTATAAAAGGGGTTTGTGAATAGAAAATCCAATGTGATCATTTGTACTTCTATGCACCTTAAGAGAACATTCTATCTAGCTGTCCAATTCTGGTTCTGAACATCCAGTCCCTGCTTGCACTTACAGTCTTGTAGGATATACTGGGGCATCCTAGAAGATAAAATGCCATATAACATACATGTTATATTTCTGTTGGTATTGGGAGAGAAAGAGCATTACGTAGTTACAAAGAGGTAATCAAGACTTCAGCACTGTCCACCAGAAACTGTAAATACTTCCTAGATTCTCCTTTGGTGCAGTCCCAGCTCTCTGAGCACATGGTGTTCTCTTTCAGTCAGCAGCCAGTGCTGGAACTGCTGCCCACGCTCCCAGGACCTCACCTGCCCCTCCTGTGCACTCGCTCCCCAGCCTTGTGCCGACCCCGTCTGGCTTTAGTTGGAAGCACATTGCAGGGTTCAGGTGACCTCTTCAAAATACTACCTCCTCAGAATGAGGTAATGAATAGTTATTTATTTCAAAATATGAAAAGTCAGGAGTGCTAGAATATGAAGATGATTTAAGATGTTAACTTTGACGTGTACTTGTATTTGAGCACTCTCATTTTGTCCTAAAGGGCATTATGCATTTCAGCAGTAGTACTGAAAAATGTAGCTCCGAGTTGTTGCAAGTGGTGCCAGCATCTGTTTCCGGGTACGTTTCAGAATCTTCACCTTAAGACAGTTGCATTAAATTAAGTAGTTATGGTAACAATTCACTAACAGTGATACAATTTTAATTTTCAGTAGGCTTGGCAAGACCATTCGTCTTCATGATGAGTTAGCAATAGCTCCCTCACATGCACAGACACTCCTATCGAGAGCCTGCCCAGCTAAGAGGGTAGAATGATTCCACATGATTCTCTTCTTTGTCCAAGTTGGCATTGTTAGCGGTAGAAAATCAGCACCTTGGGACTAGGAGATTCCAGCCATTAGGCTATTAAAAAAAAAAAAGTAACCTGACGTGGAAAGTTTACTGTGAGCATAAACAGCAAATAGCTTACAGGTCATACATTGACATGGTGTAGGTGAGGCTCTAGAAAAATACCTTGACAATTTGCCAAATGATCTTTACTGTGCCTTCACGATGCAATAAAAAAAAAAGCTTAAATTTTAGCAGAAATCAGTGATTTGCAAAGAGAGCAGCCACTCTGGTCCAACTCAGCTGTGTTAATATTTTTTAGAGTGCAATTTAGACTGCAAAGACAAATGCACTAAAGGGTTTATAGCCAAAATCACATTTAAAAAATGAGAAAACACACAGGTAAATTTTCAGTGAACAAAATTATTTTTTTAAAGCACATAATCCCTAGTAGAGTCAGATATATTTATCACGTAGAGCAACTAGGATGAAAATTAGAGTTCAGTGACATTTCTAGAGTAACTTTTTCTACTCCAATAGGTTCATCAAAGCATGGAACTTTTATATAACAGAAATGTTTGACAGAATTTTAAGGAATTGCTGTAGTTTGGGGGTCAGAAGTACTGTATGTTGGGCAGCAAACACTTCTCAAGAGTGAGAAGGAAGAAGCTAATGTAGAGGACAGAATTTGATTTTATCAGTTTCCAGAGTACTGCTGCGAACCTAAACAGTGATTTTTCAGAGTCTAAAATGTAAACTTGCCTCCCAGGACGTGTTTACAAAATAAGTGCGACTGTCCTGCTAATGCTATTCAGGGTGCTCTGGGGACCAGACAGGGTCTCTTGGGTCCCCTTTGGGGGGTGGGGGGGCATTGGAATAGTTAATGACGTGGCCGGTGGGTGTGAACTGGACGCACTCCATGGTGTGCTTTTTGTATCTCGTTGCATTACTTGCCACCCCAGGAAAAGCAGTGTACTGTCTTCAGTGAGTTCTGTAGATGTTTTTCTGAGTTGTATTACTGATGCCCATAGGTTGTTGAGCATACAAGGACAGTAGCATCTCTGCCTGATTCGTATACTGGCCAGAGGAGAATGAAGTGGCCATTGTATTGCTAGCTCTGGTAAAATTGAAAATACTGGTAAGATTTTTGTTTTATCAGCACACTAGAGAGTAAGCTTTGTTTTGTTGTTTTCAGATTACTTATTTTCACTTCTGTTCGGGCAAAGACATTGAAGTTGAAATTTAGTCCTAAATTTTGCCAGTGGTGGAAAGGGTAATTAACAGTTTCTATCAGGATTTTTAAGGTAGAGGAGGACAGAATCCATTAAGTCTTAAAATCTTAAAGTAAGGTAACAGTGCTCTAACATGCGTAGGGATGGTTCCTCCTCACCTCAGAGTGATTGGGTAGATCTTTTATTTCAACATCCACAACTCAAGCTGTTAACTTTTAGTCCTTTTTTTATTTAATTTTTTTTTTACCTTTTGACTCCCTTTACCCAACTGTTTTATTAATTACTAAATTAGTTTTATTAAAATGTATAATTTTATTTAACAAAATGTTGTTTTGACTAATTACAGTGATATAACCAGTTGTGCATGAGGACACAGCCAGTGTATCGGGGGTGTGTGTGTGTGTGTGAGGAGTCTGTTTTTTAACAATTCTGTAGATTGAAGTACTCTTGGCAAACAACTGAAATCTGTTTATTCGTGTTAGTATCAAAAACAAGATTTGTGTGAACCATCTGCTGCTCTCAGGCGGGCTGAGCTCCTTGTCCAGCCCTCCTGAGCGGCTGGCGGTCGTCACGGGAATCTGTCACGGTAGGGAATCCGGCAGGAAGTTGGCTGAAGAGATGCAGCAGGGGAAGGGCTCCGTTTACAGGGGTGGGGATGGGGGGGTTATAAGTTGCTTAGTACCAGTTTTGTGTTGAAAATTATTCTGTGTTGCATTTGTGTGTTAAGCCTTTTTTAACCCACATGTATCTTGGTGGAAGAAATGTCAGACTAGTGTAAACAACGAAGCTCACAGAGTAGGCACAAATGTAGAGAAAGTGGACCAAAATGGGAGGTGGGAGGGTGTGGGAGTAAGTCTGGGGCTAGGGAAAAATCGATGTGATGGTGGGAAATAAACTATACTTACCTGAAATAAAATGTAAGAGTGCAATAAGTGTGCTTTTTATTCTAAGCTGTGAACAGTTTTTTTAAAAAAACATTCCTTCCTAATACATTTGTGTATGTTCCATAGCTGATTAAAACCAGCTATGTAAACATATAATGCCTTTTTATTCATGTTAATTACCAACATAAGTGGCTAACCTTTATGTCTTATTTATCTTCATGTTGTATTAGTTTACATACAGGAGTGTGCGTGCGTGTGCGTCTGTGTGTGTGCTGTACCCTTTCCCTCCTTCATTTGGAAACGCATTCATTGGGTCCTCTGTTCTTCCTTTGGCCATACCACAGGTTGTCTTGATTTGGCCTTCATGATATTGCCTGATTTAAAGGACTCTTATCACAGTGATATGTTTTTGTGGTGATCTCATTTGTTGATTGTACCCTCTGACCCTTTCCTCACTCAGCAGTGGCCTTCTTAGGAGCACACAGCTGATCAGGGGACTGAATTTGACCGTTCTCGACCTATATGTCCCTTTGAATCCTAGTTCAGTATTTATGATTGCTCTTTGGTTTAAACCAAGAAAAAGGAAAACACCCCCCTTTTCATTTACTTCTTGGTTTGAGGACAGTTCTTCTAGAAGGGAGAGGAAAGGGAAATCCTTCGTGTTTTAACCGCAGTGAATTAATGGCTCCTAGTTTCCCACTCCAAACCTAATGGTAATTCACATACACATTCCTCTCTCCTGCTGCCAAAGGTTTGGGTTTACTTCACTTCAGTTCCACGCAAGCGTTGAAAAGGTTCTTATGGAGTCTGGGGTATGCCCAGTGAAAAAAAAAAAATGGGGACTTTTAAATTGTCCACAGACCTCTTTATACCTGCTTTGCAAAAATTACAATGGAGTAACTATTTTTAAAGCTTATTTTTCAATTCATAAAAAAGACGTTTATTTTCAGTCAAATGGATGATGTCTCCCTGTTGTCCCTTAATCCTCAATGTTTGCTTGAATCTTTTTTTTTTTTTTTTTTAATTCTTCCCCATACCCACTTCTTGATACTTTGGTTCTTTCCTGCTCAGGTCCCTTCATTTGTACTTTGGAGTTTTTCTCATGTAAATTTGTACAATGGAAAATATTGTTCAGTTTGGATAGAAAGCATGGAGAATTTAAAAAAAAAAAGCTGAAATTCAGATTGAAGAGATTTATTTCTGTGTAAAGTTATTTAAAAACTCTGTATTATATAAAAGGCAAAAAGTTCTATGTACTTGATGTGAATATGCGAATACTGCTATAATAAAGATTGACTGCATGGAGAAGTCTTTATCGAGATCCTTTGTCTAGCACTATCACATTGGTTCTGACATTCTTCCAGGCAGAGACTGAGAAATGTGCCTTTTGTTTCATGTCAGTTACCACTGGGTGGTAGAAATTACTTTTATGAAAAATATTTGTAATAAAGTCATCAAGGTAAACACCTGCTTACATTGTACCAGCTGCACTCCCATGGTGGGGACAGCCTTCTGTCCAGTGTTGGTGATGTCCCTCGAATATTTTATGACGCTGTGACCTAACTCTTCCCTGCAGTGGCCTCGGTTGAAGTGTGTGCAGTAATTGAGTCATTGAAGTTAAGAGTCTAGTCTGCAGAAGTTCCCCTAAAAATTGTTATCTTTTAATTTTTTGACACGATTTCTAATACATTTTCTGTGGGAACACAATATACACAAACATATATATATATATTTGAAACTGTGCATTGTGTTTTACACTTTTTTTAAAATGCCAGTTACCCCAGTGAGTTGATTTTGTGCATGCGATTTCATGACCTCAAGCTTGAGACACCTAGAATAACTTCAAGCTATGTCAGAAAACTGGGCAGTTCCAGAAGAGAAGTAAACCATTTTATTTTAGATTTTTTTTTTATTTGATAGAGCACAAGTAGACAGAGCAGTAGGGAGAGAGAGAGAAGCAGGCTCTCCGCTGAGCAGGGAGCCCAATACAGGGCTCAATCCCAGGACCCTAGGATCATGACCTGAGCCAAAGGCAGCCAGTTAACCATCTGAGCCACGCAGGTGCCCCGAGAAGTAAACCATTTTCAAGCTTCACCTGGAAACCTTATGTTCAAGAACTATTGGAAGGAACAGAAAAGTCTTCAGGATGGCACATTATTTGAGGCATCTGGTTTCTGGCCTTTCATGCCCCTCTCCAATTAATCAGAAAGTTCTGTGGAGACAAATATTTTCTCTAAACAATAGCTTTCTCATCTAAAAAATGTAATTCTGTAATACATTATAGAAGTTTGGTGTTTTTTTTTTGAAGAAACTTTTAAAGAACGTTCATACATGATTACAACAGAGTGACTGAGGCCTTATTTTTTAATGTAGTCTTCTACAAGAGGTTTTCCTTAAAATTTAGCCCAGAACATGAACACTTTCGTTACTGTGATAAAATTCTATTATAAAGCACTCTACCATACTAGCTCTGAAATGTTATCAGCGGCCGTGACCATTGGACCTGCTGTCTGGGTTACATAGTTCTCCGAGGCTCATAATACGTTAGTGCAGAAGGAATCCTTAAGGATATTGTAGTCCAGGTCCCTTCACTGTCAGTTACTGACGAGGGACCCCCAGGGAGGACTTCCCCAGGTAGAAGACTCACGACCTCTGTTTTCAACAGCAGTACTATGCACCGTGGGTTTATTATATATAAACAGTATGTATTTTATATATATATATACACACACACACATATTAATAAAATGATGTAATTCTGTTATGGTTGTAATGGCTATAACAAAATTTGGATAGAAATGGGTGTTGTGCCAGGCCTCCTCCACTGGCCCCTGCTGCCTTGGCCATTCGGGCAAGCCCCCACTCGGGTAAGTGACAGAAGGCAGAGGCCTGAGCTCTCACCCCGGTTTCCTCCACTCCCCACTGTGGCCCCACTGACGCTCCCGACGAGGTGGTGGCAGCAGGCAATCAGGTTGGCCTCTTCCACAGACTGGTCTCGGGGGCAGGCGCAACTGAGCTGACCTCCGTACCTTCCCGTACCGTGCACACAGCCAGAGGTTCCCTACACAGTGCTTCCCGTGTTTTTTGCACTCAAGGTTCCATAGGAAACTAACAGAAATTTGTGTTAAAATCTGATGCTTGGTTTGACGCCATCGGTCAATTTCTTGGCCACCTGCCTTTCCATTTGTGAAGGCCACACCCTGACACGCCCAGGGAGCAGGAGCCCCTAAACGCCGGCACCGCACTGTGCAGATCTGTGCACAGGCTTCGTCTGGGGCTTCCTATACAAGTCAGCCTGGGATTCAAGGGTCACTATAAATTTAGTTTAGACCCACTGGTCTAGAGAGAGCAGTTGCTTCCATTTAGACTTATTTCCTTCACAGCAGATGTGGTTCTAAGGGCCTTATGTGCGAACATATTTAATCGAATCCCTTTTACGGATCAGGAAGTTGAGGAAGAGATCAAAGAAGTCATCTGCCCAAAGTTACACCAAGTAAATGGTAAAGCAGTGAGCCAGATCCAGCAACTTTGACTCCAGAGCCTGAATTCTTTAAGCACTGTGCCCGGTCTTCAGACTGCAGGTTGAGTCCCAGTAGTGGGTACAACAGAATCAGTCCCACCAAGCATTTTGTACACAGGCCAGAATAAGAGAAAGTAGCAGTGTGCATCTCAGGTAAGTAGGGTTTCACAACATTTCTGGCTTAGAGACATGCACACTGACACAGGTCACAGTGTAAAATTATTTGTGAATAGGTTTCCATACGCTGTACTGACTCTCAGATAATCTGACCCGGCCGTCAGCCAGCCAGGATCTGAACCTCCGCCCCACCCGTACGACCGTGGGCAAGTCACCAGGCTATAGCTCAGTGTCCTCATCTATAAAACGAAAAGAATGTGCACTTGTACATTAATTAGAATTAACGCATGCAAAGTTTCTACCACAGTGCCTGGACCATAGTAAGCCCTGAGTTTCCTCTGTTCAACTCTATCAATCAAATGCACTTCACCTCTCTTTGGGGCCCTCTGCCACTTTATTTTCCCATAAGCTGTACAGCTGACCCCTGAACATGGGTTTGAACTGTGCTGGTCCACTTACACGTGACTGTTCTCAATAAATACAGTACAGTCCTATAAATGTCTTTTCTACTCCTGAGAATTTTCATTTTTTTTCTCTAGCTTTAAGAATACAGTATATAATACATATAACCTACAAAACATGTTAATTGCCTGTTTATGTTCTCAAGAAGGCTTCTGGTCAACAGTAGGCTATTAGGTTTTGGGGGAACCAAAAAGCGGGACTTGCGACCGCTCAGTTGGCACCCCAACTGGGTGCCTCGAGTCCAATGTGACAGGGTGGGGATCCTTACTTGGAGAGAAGGCTGGGGACAACTTCTGCGTCAGCTCAGACTGGTTTCATAGCCCAGGTATGAAAAGGAGGATCCAGGATGTGGAGGCCACACTGGCTGAGTTTAGAAGATTGCTGTTTTTAAAGTTACCTTTAATTCCAATCAAGCAACTCTGAATGATTTCTAAGGAAAAGAGCTAATGGCATTATCCTACTTGAGTTCATGGTTACAGTGAGTACACAGGAATAAAACGCTCTGTTGGCAGGAGGGCGACAACAAAAATTAGACCTAGAAAGTACAGAACAGAGATGGACTTTTAAAGAGCTTCTATATTTTCAGCTGAGCCAAGACAGCTCGCTCTTACCCACATGAGTAAACCAAACCAAGAGCACTGTGTCTAGCACCATGGCGTCAGGCTCAGGACCACTGGAGCTGGCAGTGGGGAGGGTGGAACTGGGCCCTTTGCTTCCACTTTGCTGCCATTGTGTCCACTCTGACAATGGAGAACCAAGGGGAGTGGGAACCCAAAGATGACCCCGTTCAGAGCCTGCTAGAGGCTTCTCACTGCACTTGCCATAAAACCTAAACCTGCGGCCATGACCTGTCAACCTCATCTAGTCCCCGCCTTCTCTCCCGCTGGAACCCCACCGCACTTTGTGTTCCTGAAACACAGTGACCTTGGTCCCATCCCAGACCTTGGTTCTTGCTGTTCCCTGTCCTCCCCAGAGCACTCTCCCTGTTAGAACCCCACCCAACTGGTTCCTCCTCCTTGTTCAGGTTCCATCCCCACCCCAAAGATCAGTACCCACCAATCTCTAGCACATGACCCAATGTTACTTCTTTCAGCACACCTAGTAAATCTCATATAATCAACTAGTGTCTGTCTTCCCTTCCTAAAATCTAGGTCCCTTAAGAACTGACTCATCTGTCTTATTTAGCATTGTAGTCCCGACACTTTAGTGGTCAAAAACCTAAATTAAAAATATGAATAGTTATGCTTCTGGGCAAGTCACTAAGCCACTCTATACTGCAGATTTTCATCTGTGGATAAAAGAAAATTCTGTCCTACCTACTCAAAATTGCAACACTACACAAAGTTCAAAAGTACAAACACATTGTAGAAAAAGCAGAATATCCTATTTCACCCATACCTCCCATTCCTCCAGTCCTAAGAAATCCTAGTTAGACATGTGCCTTAGGTCCACAAATGGCCACTCGGCATAACGCCCAGCCCACAAGACATACATAAATACAAGAACTGGACTGCCCGGACCTCTAGCCTCAGTATATCACAGCAAGAAGATACCGGCAGTAGAGAGACGCCAAGAGTTTCCACGCTGTCAACGTACACATGACTAAAACATTCACTAGGAGGAGGGCGGTCTGGCACTGCAGTTAGGCATAGGGTCAGACCTGATGTCACCACTCATCCACGAGTGACCAGACAGAGTTACTTCATCGCCTTCAGCCTCAACTGCCTCACTGGTAAGTGGAGCAAATATCTGTCTACACCAGGGGGTACCCAAGAGGACCCACTGAAAGGGCCTGGAACCAGTGAGGACAGGAGCTGGGAGCACAGGAAATAATCCAGAAAGGGTGGTTGTCATTATCAGAAACATCCATAACTCAGTTCCTTACTGTTGACCAAAACACTTTAATTTTACAACTTTCATGTACAATATGACGTCCGTAACCGCTTGAAATTCTCACCTGGCTCCTGCAGGGAAACAAAAGTAGAAAGCTTTAAGTGTTTTTACTTTCAATAATTCACGTTCATCATTTTGATTCAATTTTTCAAGCACTCACTGAGCACTGATTGTGTGAGTATTCTTCCAGGGAAGCAAAGTCACCTTGCTTTCTCAAAGGGTTGACAGTCTCATCTTTAAAATAAAATGTTAATGACTGTGTGTGAGAATATTGGGAGAACCACAGGAAGAGGAGAGGTTAGTGCTGGCAGACACGTTACCCGGGGAAGCAGGGTCCTGGGAAGGTCTGGGACCTCTGAATGACCCAGAGTAAATCCAGATTCACAAAACAAGTTGTAACACAGCTTAACTGCCTGCCTTTGGGTGACACTTTTTCCTATCCCCCTACTCCCTACATTCCCCAAAACTACTGTAATTTTCATGTTAATAAGCTACTTCTAATTAAAATTATAGTAACAATACTAATGATATGTAGTAGGAACACTTTTTCATTTAGTGCTTCCTAGCCTTTTTTTTCCCAAGGCATTTTGAGTGCTAGCAATTATTTATGTGCAATGATTAATTTAAAAACACATCCCATGAGAATGTCTTAATTCCTGAGGGGTTTGTGGGAACAGGGACTCCTTTTTCTAGTACCTACTCCTAGTACCTTTCTTTTGAAAGAACAAAAACTCTGATTCCTAATTTGGAAAAATGAAAGGGCCATAATTTTTACTGTTTAGGGTTAATTTCCACACAATTCCATATCGTAACATTCCCATAAGCTGGAACTTTCCATTTAGACACTCAGGGTGGGGGCATCTGCCTTCAGCTCAGGTCATGATTCCTGGGTCCTGGGATGGAGTCCCTCAGCAGGGAGTCTGCTTCTCCCTCTACCCTTTCCCCCTAACTCATCTCTGTCTCTCAAATAAATAAAATCTTAAAAGTAATTAAAAAAAAGTCTTTGATCAATAGATGGCTAAACATGACCCTAAATTATAACAAAGGAATTCAGGAAAAGAGAATTTTTTAAAACGAATAGTGAAAAGGAAGATGAGACCAAAAGAAGGGGATGGGAGGAAGACAGAAGATACAAAAATACTAAAGGCAGAAATTAGATGTGCTACAGTTAACTGTCCCTCAGGCTTTTAGAAAATGTACTGTCTTCAAGGCCATAATAAAGTCAAACATTTTTATCGACACAAGATAAACAACTTTAAAAAGGAACTTGGGGCATACCCACTTGCAAAGAGTTCAGTCTTCATCATCAGGAAGGATACCTAGTTCTTCATCCGTCCACTGAGAAGGATCTGGATATGGAAAGTGACCCTGGTGACAGCCATTAAAAAAAAAAAAGTAAAGAATCTATATTCCATACGATGAATTAAATTTAAAAAATATATATGGTAAGGCTGTCACATACACAGCCCCTGACATGCTACAGGAACAAATTCTACTACTTTTAACTATCTGATGGTCCAACTGTTCTTCAATCTGCTCGATATGGGCTGTGGCATGAATTTTAAAAGGCCCATTGTGGAGCCACCAGCCTGAGCCAGGATTTCAGTATGTGCTTATGATGGAGGAAGGGAGACAGATTTCAAAGATCTCCCACATCTCGACAATGTGTTGAAGGCCTGGTAAAACAGAGTGCCTCAGATTGTCCTGTCACTGCTGCTGACCTGGGAGAGATCTGGGAGCCTCAGGTGGGCGCATGCGGCTTCAGTCCTGATCTAGGACATGTCTAGTGACATCACCGTCTCAGGCCAAGCAGCCACATCTGCTTCTGACAGCTGACCTACGGTAAGCTAAGGGTGACTATGTGCCACCAATTCACAGACACTAAGCAGCACCCTACTGGGTGACAAGGGCACAGAGACATTGTAAGAGAAATGATGTGTCTAAGATGTGTACAGTGAGGATTTTTTTCCTATCCTATCTGGATCAGCAAGCACAGATTTCGATGGCTTAGAGGCATAATTTCCTAGAGAACAGGGTCTGTGTAAAAGCCATAAAAGCTTAGTCAAGGTTGATGACATGTTAGAAAGTTACCACAGCTAACTTCTCTCCTTAAGACAAGTTAGCCCACATCTCTCCCACCCCAATCTGGCTGCCCTGGGCCTCTAGACAGACTAGATGACATTCAGCATTTAAAGAAATTTAAGTGTGAAACTCAGCCCACTGAAGAACCCCTTGTTCGGAAGGTAAAACAATTCATTTCTAGTCTTCCTTCCAAATGTGGCAACCTAACAGACAGCATAAGAGATGGACACAAAGACACATGGTAAAGGGATATATCCAGATAGGAAAACAGTCTATAAACAGGAAGAAGGAAAAAAAAAAAAAAAGCTAAGCTATTAATATTAGTAATAATCCAAGCGGTTATAATATTCTATTAATGTATTAGAATTACTCTCGTGCACTTACCAGCACAGCATCTGAGTCATGCCAAAATCGCCAGAGAATCCAGAACCACATGGTCCCACTGAGTATCTCGGCCTGGACCACCTGGGACTTGGTCAGCTGGGGAAACTGTCTATACCGCGGCTCGACATGCACACCGCCACCAGCACTACAAGACAGAACAAAATGTCATGCAACTCGGTACCTCTTCCAAGTTTGAAGTCTTCCAAAACTTCTGAGTTCCATCTAGAAACTAAATCTAACGTTTCTCATCTCCTCCACAAAGTACAGGATGACAGAGCTCTAAACTCCCTCTGAACTCACCTCTCATTAGTGTGCTTTTAAACTGGTCTGGCAGCAAAAATTGGCCCGCACGGATGAGGGACAATTATTTCCCTTTAGTGAATATTCATGGATTTTACAGCAGAAATAGGAACGTGTTAATAATGGGGTACTGGCCCCAAAGTTTCAGTTAAGGGATGTGAACCTGCAGGAGTCATTTAGTTCATCCAGAAAAACAAATCAGGAAATTAATCTTGTTCTGTTTAGCCATATCTATTCCAAAGGCAAATTATATCCTCTGCTCTATTACAGTCTTTATTAATATAAAGACTAGTATATGGAAAAGAGGACTCAGCACATCTTTTTTTGCAAGTTTATCTATTTAGGAATCTCTACAGCCAACGTGGGGCTTGAACTCATGACCCTGACTGAGATCAAGAGTTGCATGCTCCACCGACTGAGATGGCCAGGCACACCAGCAAATCCTTTTTAATAAGCTAATAGTTCTGAACAAAACAAAGAGCCTTAAACAGTAAGTATGAACAACTTTTTCTGGTTTTGGGGGGTTTTTTTAGATTCTGTTGACAAACTGTGGGACACAATCCCTGAGGTCTACAGTCATTTTATTCAGTTAGATTGTAATTATTATTCATTGAATCTAACTTAAATATAATTTGCACTTAATGGCATTACTGTCAAGTTCTATTTAGCAGTTATACACATTCTACTATACAAAAATAGATACAGAATTTAAAGAGAATTCCCACAGAAATGTATTCACAAATTTCATTTCAGGGGGCGCCTGGGTGGCTCAGTCATTAAGCATCTACCATCGGCTCAGTTCATGATCCCAGGGTTCTGGGATCAAGCCCCACATCAGGCTCCCTGCTCAGCGGGAAGCCTGCTTCTCCCTCTCCCACTCCTCCTGCTTGTGTTCCCTTCCTCGCTATGTCTCTGTCAATAAATAAATAAAATCTTAAAAAATTTTTTTTCATTTCAGGTAAGAACAGCTTGTAAAATGCATTTTCTTCAGCAAAAACTACCAAAACTTCACCGTCATTTCTTCAAAATGCACTGTAGATTTGTGAACACGAAGACATCTATGGTCCCTGACACATATAACCTCCTCCTTTTTTATTAGCCTGTCCCGCTCGTAAATGTTATGAACAGTTAACATTTACTGAGTGTCTACCATGTACTGGACACCACACGAACATTTTACATGCATTATCATTTATTTTCATAACCCTAGGAGACAGATCCTATGGTTCTTAATGTTTACAAATGAAAACACTGGGGTATTACTTGGAGGCGAAGCCTAAGCTCCTTTTTTTTTTTTTAAGATTTTATTTATTTATCTGACAGAGAGAGACACAGCAAGAGAGGGAATAGCAGCAGGGGGAGTGGGAGAAGGAGAAGCAGGCTTCCCACAGAGCAGGGAGCCCCATGCGGGGCTCAATCCCAGGACCCCGGGATCATGACCTAAGCCGAAGACAGATGCTTAACGACTGAGCCGCCCAGGCGCCCCAAAGCCTAAGTTTTTATATATTGCCTATAAACAAACAATATTAATAATTTTCTCATTTTATGAACCAAAGACATAGTTCTTAATTAGAATTCCCATCAGCATGATACCACACAGAAGTGACAGTTTCATTTTTATGTAAATATTTATTCAATATATTAACAGTTTTATTTGGAAGGCTCTATATAAAATATTGATAATTAGCTACAGACAGTATAAGAGATGGCTTTTACTTTTGCATATGTATGTATGTGGGGAGGTATGTATTTTTTTAAGTTTTTATTTAAATTCCAGTTAGTTACAATATAGTGTAATTATTATTTAAAATGTAATATTAATTTCAGGTGTACAGTAGAGTGACTCAACACTTCCATACATCACCTGGTGCTCATCACAACAAGTGCCCTCCTTAATNAAGTTTTTATTTAAATTCCAGTTAGTTACAATATAGTGTAATATTATTTAAAATGTAATATTAATTTCAGGTGTACAATAGAGTGACTCAACACTTCCATACATCACCTGGTGCTCATCACAACAAGTGCCCTCCTTAATCCCCATCACCTACTTCACCCAGCCCCCCACCACCTCCCCTCTGGTATCCATCAGTGTGTTCTCTGTAGTTAAGAGTCTGTTTCTTCATTTGCCTCTCCCCCCCCCTTTGCTCATTTGTTTTCTTAAATTCCACATATGAGTGAAATCATATATTTTTCTCTGACTTATTTTGTTTAGCATAATACTGTCTGGCTCCATCCATATGGTTGCAAATAGCAAGATTTTTTTTTAAATGGCTGAGTAATATGTATCTTTTTTTAAAAATAGTGACCACATATTACTTTTATTTAAGATTTGTTTATTTGAGGGGTGCCTGGGTGGTTTAATTGTTAGGCATCTACCTTTGGCTTGGGTCATGGTCCCAGGGTCCTGGGATCAAGCCCTGCGTCGGGCTCCCTGCTTAGCGGGGAGCCTGCTTCTCCTTCTTCTACTCCCCCTGCTTGTGGTCCCTCTCTTGCTACCTCTCTCTCTGCCAAATAAATAAATAAATATCTTAAAAAAAAAAAGACTTTATTTATTTGAGAGAGAGAGAGAGAGAAAGTGCACAAGACCGGGGAGAGAGAATCCTGAGCTGACTCCCTGCTGAGCTGGGAGCCCAACATGGGTGGGGCTCAATCCCAGCACCCTGCTGGGATTATGACCTGAGCCAAAATCAAGAGTCCACACTTAACCAACTGAGCCACCCGGACACCCCAAGGTGTAAATCTTTTTGAACAAAGATTTGAAATGCTGCAGTTATAGAAAAGAGTGGATGACATAACAATCCATGATTAAGGAATATAAAGATTTCACAAATGTCTAATTGACCATGTCATGTTCCAAGCTGGGTTGCTAAGTGCACTATGGCAAACTAAATGAGCTGAAGAACCCACCATATTGAAATAACTACAAAGGAAAGAGGAGAGGAGAGGGGAGGGGAGG
>LNAC01000057.1:2232235-2254250 GCA_002007465.1 Ailurus styani
AAAAAAGTAAAGAAAAGAAAAAAGAAAAGAAAAGAAAGAAAACCTTTTTTAATACATCACTAACCAGGCACAAAAGGAAGGAATCTATTAGGCATAAAATCCAAGTAAACACAAGACCTGGAAACTACCCAAGCTCTGAAGCTGGCATTCACACTGAAGGTTTCTGCTATTCCCAGGGTCCTTGAACCTCCACTTGGGACAGCTATCTGGGGTGTAGGGAAGAGGGGCAGAAGGCTGGGGCCCACCCAAGACAAGGAATCTATTCATTATTAGACCCCTAAATAAAGTTGCAGCCCATGGCATTACAGAGAATGGGAAATAAACCTGCCATGAAGAAGAGAACAGGAATTTATTACCAGAAGCCAATACTCAGGTGGATTTGCACCCAAATTCACACTACCAGGGTGGGACCTCTATGGTCCAAAACATCCACTAGCCAACAATTTAATTTAAAAGGATCCTGGATTAGTAGCACCCTCTAGAAACAAGACCTCAAAGAATTCTGACAAAAATTACAGGGGGGCGCCTGGGTGGCTCAGTGGGTTAAAGCCTCTGCCTTCAGCTCAGGTCATGATCTCAGGGTCCTGGGATCGAGGCCCACATCGGGCTCTCTGCTCAGCAGGGAGCCTGCTTCCTCCTCTCTCTCTGCCTGCCTCTCTGCCTACTTGTAATCTCTCTCTGTCAAATAAATAAATAAAATCTTAAAAAAAAATTACAGGGAAGTAAGATCAAGCAAAAATTACAAGGAAATAAGACACTATGAGTGAGAATCAGCAAAACAGCAGACAGTAGTATCAAATCCACAAGACTTAAAAAATAGGTACTTACAATTCATAATACAGAAAACAAAGTAAGTTATTTTCAAAGAAATAAAAGTGTGAAATTAAGAGCAAGGAAAAAGAAACTTATTATAAGGAACAAACAGGTCTTAAAAGAGCAAAGAGAATTTCTAGAAATAAAAAAATGTAACTGAGGTTAGGAGTATAAGAAAACCTGACATATGCCCAATTCCTGTTCCATAAGGAGAAAACAGAATGGGTAGGAAACAATATCCCAAGAAATAATGGCTATTCCAACCCAGGATTTTTAAGTGCTAAGTTTAAAAACAAAAATGCATCATAACTTTGTGAAAGTTACGTTTTAAAACATAAACCAGATCATATCAAAAAACATGTGAAAAAAAGGGATGCCTCTCTGCCTCAGTCAGAAGAGCATGTGACTCTTGATCTCTGCGTTGTGGGTTCAAGCCCCACCTTGGGTAGAGATTACTAAAAATAAATAAACATTAAAAAAAAATAAGTGAAACCAGATCATATGATTTTCCTGCTTCAAAGTCTCAAATGGCTTCCCTTCATTCTTAAAATCCCTATAGGGCTGTCACTAACCTGTCCCCATCCCTCCCCTGACCTCACCTCTACCACACTCCCCTTTGCTCAGCCCATTCCAGCCTCACTAGCATTGTCCATCATTAGCAGTCACAGCCTTGACACTTGCAGTCTCTATCTTTGTTTGGCCGACTTACCACTCACGTCCTAGCTCAAATCACTATCAGGCCTGCATTGCCACATCCTCCTAAGTACAATATCCTATCCACCCCCATCCCAGGCACTCTCTAGATTAATCCCCTGCTTTATTTCTTCATGTCACTTAACGGCACCTAAACATGTTCTCCTCTACTTGCGTCCCCTCCAGGATGGAAGCTGCCTTTCCTTTCCCGTATTCTGCTCTATCCCTACAACCTAGAAAGGACCCTGGCATCTGGAAGATGGTCCATACTTATCCACTTAATTATCACAAAACTGTGTGTGATAATCATGTGTGTTACAGAAGTAACAACACCTCAGGGGAGAGACGCACTCCCCAGCTTTCCCGTGCAGGGTCAAGGGCTATGGCTGGTGGCTTTCCATCACTGTCTTTGTTTAGGTCACACAGGACTTTTCCTTCTTTCCACCCCACACCTGTCCCAGCTCCACAGCTTTAAGAGACATGTGACTTTAAGCAAGTCACTCCTTTAATTTTCCTGAGTCTTGGGTACCTAATAAGAACAGTTAAATACTGGTAAGGTCCCTTACCTGGTAAGCAGCAGCAGCTGTCTTAAAATACTTTACAGAATTGTCATTCACTCAGTTCCCTAGAAACTGACATTATAATCCCCATCACTGGGGGGAGAAAAGGGAGGCAAATAGAGATCAAGAAATTCTTCCAAGACCAAACAGCTAGAGTGTGGCAGAGATGAAATTTGAATTGAGGCAGTTTGGGGCCAGAATCCTGCTTTTAACAACCCTGCACTGCCTCTTGGAAAAAATGAAGATGATGATCTAAGGGGCCTGGAACATCACCTGTAAAAATCCAATGTTCGATTTTCCATCCTGCTCTTACTGAATCTCTCTGCACTACCAATTTGTTTTTGGCAGATGTGACCTCCCTTGGCATCCGGGCTCCTTCACAGGTGACTCCTCTTTTGCTCGCTCTCAATTCTGGTGTTCCAAGAGTGAACCCTAATACAAACTATGGGATCTGGCTGATAATGTGTCAATCAATTCTACACTCTCATGGGGAATGTTGATAATGGGGGAGGCCATGCACTTGCGAGGCAGGGAGGTTAGAGGAATCTCTGCACCTTCTGCTCAATTTCGCTGTGAACATAAACTGCTTTTAAAAATAACCTATAGGGCGCCTGGGTGGCTCAGTGGGTTAAAGCCTCTGCCTTGGCTCGGGTCGTGATCTCAGGGTCCTGGGATCGAGGCCCGCNTGATCTCAGGGTCCTGGGTTCTCTGCTCAGCAGGGAGCCTGCTTCCTCCTCTCTCTCTGCCTGCCTCTCTGCCTACTTGTGATCTCTCTCTCTCTCTCTCTGTGTCAAATAAATAAAAAAAAATCTTAAAAAAAAAATAAAAATAACCTATAGGTCTTCCGCGGTACCTCTGTGCTCCTCTTTGCCTCCCACCTGACGCCTGGAAACACACGGTACGAGTTCTTTCCTCGGCCAGAAGGCCCTCACCCCAAGTCCCGCTCTCGCTTCCCAATTAGCTCCCGCCTGCCTGCACGATCAACTGAATTTCCCCGAGGGCAGGCTCCTCTGGGGCCGGAGTGGCCCGGTACACAGTTTAAACCTGCCAAACAAACATGCTCTCGGCGCCCACGGCCCCCTCTCTCCCGGCCCCGAGGTCGCGGAGCCGGACTGCAAGTCCCAGCATGCCTCGGGGCGGAGGTCGCTGCAGGGACCCAGTCCGTCCCAGGCGCCCGGTGTCAAGGTGAGGGCGTCCCGAACACCGGCGTTTCCCGTTAGAAGCAGGCGAGGCCCCTCCCCCAGCCCACACTCACTGACGAACTCCGCCGCCTCCAGCCGCCCGCGAGCGGGGGCCTCTGAACAACCGGCCTCCGACGCGAAAGCAAGGCGCCAGCCACGCCAGAGCCGACATGGCAGCCCGCGTCCCGACAGCCCTGCTCCGGCCGCCCCGCCCCCTACGTCACTTCCCCGGCGCCCCGCCCCGTGACGTCACGGCGCCGACCCGCCCATTCCCGCAGAAGGTGAGGTACGCGGGCGGGGACGCTGTGTTCGGGTCGCCGGGCTTCGTCCTCTGCTTTGGGACCGTCTGTACGCGTGTGCTTAGAAACCAACACGGAGCGGGCTCGCGCTCCTCCCCGACCGCTGATCTAGATGGTGCTTTCCCCCCTCCGCCCGCCCCTCCGCCTGCTGCTCCGGAGTTAACTGTCTCCCGGATCCTTTGAGGCCGCCGGACCCCCTCTGAACCAGGGGACCTTCCCGAAGCTAGTCTTCTGTACTCTCCTCTCCTGCGAGAGGCTCCCAGCGGTTTCTTTAAGGTCTTCATTGTTTTATTGTTGTTCTGCAAACTTGATAACCGCCCGGCGGCCGATGGTCCCCAAATATCCGTGCGCGGGCTGGTGGCGTCACACGCACCTGAGGAGCCCGACCTCAGATACTCTCTTCAGGCCAAGTAGGGCCGAGGAATCTGCATTTTAGCGTGGCCTCCAGTTTACGCAGTGCTCTAATCCCCTGATCCTGAGCCAAGTCCTGGATTCTTGGCTTTTTCTCTTAAGAGTGCCTTCTCTTAAATCCTGGAGGAACTCTAAGCTTCTCTGGACACCTCCCACACATCTCTCCCGCCAATTCTTAGGGTCTTCTGTATGGGTTATAGCTTTCCTAAAAAGTTCCAGGTTTGGCTAAATTATAAAGTTAGCCTGCCAGCCTCACACCTTGGGGATTTCAGTTTGAGATGGATCATAGGCTCCTGCAGCTAAACACTGAAGATGTCACGCTCATGCAAGAAAAACAGGGTACTCGTGGAGTTTCGGAAGTTGAGTGCCTTGACTATAACTGACACCCGTCCTTCTCTGCCAAGATGTGGGTCTCCATGTGCCCGGTAACGGGAAATCTCTCTCCCTGGAGTTACGCTCAGGTAAAGCTTATGATTACTGAGCCCCCCGTGGCCTTCTGAACAGCCTGTTAATTAACCCTCTGGCCCTGTAAGACTGTCTCCTGTTGTCCTGCCATCCTAACTCGAAGTTGGTATATAAATTGGAACAGAGAACCCACTGTCTTCTGGATAAAAGTTAACTTTATAGTTGATACACTAGCATGGCTTTCTCTGAGCTACCATTCACCACTTACCCTTTCTAGTGACATGTACAAGTCACTAAGATACGAAGTTCATGATTTGGGAAGACAGGGCTTTCCATAATTCCTTGACAGCTCACTGCCCAAGCTACACAACTTCCCTGATCCCAGCAAAGAACGAATTTATGATGTCAAGGCCAAGAAAAGAAAAAAAAAAAAAGAAAGAAAGAAAGCACAGTTTAAACAAATAAAGGGCCAATATATCTAGAGTTCAAATTTCAGTCAATAATTCTATGACTTTGGACAAGTCACTCTACTTCTCTGAGTATCAATGACCCCACCTGAGTGGGAATCATTTAAGAGAGTACCTGGCCCACACACTCAGGAAATGTTTACGCTTTGTTATTCCTTCCCTTCCTAGTAGCAAAACCTATTCAAGTGAATTCAAATCCATCCACCCTCACCATCTTTCTTGCTGACTTACAAAAAAAAAAAAAAAAAAGTTTTAACTTAAGTGCCTGCTTGCACTTAAAGCAGTATTGTTTTATAGACCACGTGTGGGGTCCTTGGCTTTAATGTCTTACATTACGAATTCTGGGTTTTTTACTATAGAAAGTTTAGGGTCCCAATCAGTAAACTATTTTGACTGTGCAGCAGTGATGCATGTTCATTCTGCAGACATGCTATAGGAACTCCCAGGGCAAATATTTCTTACCGCTTTATGCAGGTTGCATGATGGCAGTGAGCTGGGATGGCTTCTTTTGGGTTATCAGATGAGCGCCCCATTTGAGAAGATGCATCTTAGAAGGTGAGAGGAAGTCTGCCAAGCCCTGACACTGAGCTCTCACCTGCTACATGATGAACCAAATTCCCAGTCAAGTGTTAACAAACTGACGACTGCTAACTAAAGACAGACTCTAAATGACCTAACATGGAGCATCAAACCCCAAATCAAGAACCTATTCCACAGGGGCACCTGGGTGGCTCAGTCAGTTAAGCGTCAGCCTTTGGCTCAGGTCATAATCCCAGGGTGCTGGGATCAAGCCCCACATCAGGCTCCCTGTTCAGCCAAGGAAGTAGTCATAGCCTTTTCTCCTTAAGAAGATGACTTCATCAATCAAGTTTTGCCTTTTTACGATGCTTAATTTAAAAATCAGCAAATTACCCATATTTAAGCATATCTACTGCCCATTTTTCTTCTCTTCAATACAGCCTGTGTTCATTTTCTGTTGTGCTGTAAAATTTCCTGAGGAGCTGAGGCCCTCCGTCCAACAGTCCATGAGGAACTGAATCGTGCCAACCACCATGTGAATGAGCTTGGCATCAGACCCACCCCTGTGGGGTCTCCAGATACCCACAGCCCGAGCAAAACCCTGAGCAGGGGACCTCGGAAGCGGCACCCAGGTTTCTGACTTGCAGACACTGTGAGGTACTAAGTTTTGTTGTTTTCAAGCCACTAAGTTTTGGGTAGTTGGTAGGCGCTGATAGATAACTAATACATGCCACAATGGTGCGAGTAAACGAATTGGCTTTTAGTGAAAGCTCAGTAGTGCTGGTGTGGGCTCAGGGCGGCGCCCGCTCTGTGCTTGTACCTCCATCACCTCAGCGTATGTGCACTTGACACAGCTGCCCTGTGTGTGGCCGGAGTGTCCATGAGGGAGCTTAACATTGCCACTTTCCCCTCCCGGCTACCTCAAGCCACCACAGCCCCTCACTGCCTGACTAGACTGCCCTCCCCTCACGACTTGGTAAGTAAAAATAACCTCTCTAGCTCTCTGAAAAAAAACTGCCCCAAATGAACCTGTGACTAAACCTTAGATGCTTCCTGAAAGACAGAAAGGGATTCTTGAGAAGGAAAGAATGGAAGACTCTAGTCCTGTAGTCAGCGAGGAGTCTGATTCTCTGTCTCCCTCTGCCCCTCCCCTCTGCTTGTGCTTCCTCTCTCTCTCAAAATAAATAAATAAAATCTTAGGAAGGAAAGAAGGGCGGGAGGGAGTGAGGGAGGGAGGAAGGAAGAGAAAGGAAAGGAAAGAAAAAAGAAAAGGAAAGAAAGGAAAGAGAAAGAAACAAAACTAAGCCTGACTACTATCTCCTCTACCAGCTGCCCCTGGGACCCTCTTAGTCCATGTGGGCTGTCCACCTACGGTGAGTGGGCCCAGTGCAGAAAGGCAGGCAGCGGCCACCTTAATCCTTTGTTGGGGTGTCACTGGGGTGCTACTGCAGATTTCAAGCATTGGATAACAGGATGTACTGATTATATTATCCCTATGTTAATATTAACCAAAACTGACTCTGGACGAATGGAAAAGGGGCCAAACACGACTCAGAGAAACTGCAGTCTGAACGCTAACATGTGAGCACAGGGGAACTTGAAGGAAATGGCAGAACCGATTCTGCTCCTATCCCTGGTATCATTTTACCCTGTAATAAAATTGAGCAGGAAGTCATCAAAAAATATGAAAAATTATCAAGAAGATAATTTGAAGTACAGCAAAATTTGCCCAAAGTATATACTGTGCCTCCAGAGATTTCTAGCGGTGGTAGCACCTATATAAAACCTATAAAAAAGTGACACGTGTGCACATATATATGTAAATACATATATTTCACCAGTAAGGTACATAATCAGGAACATTTGGAAGCCATGGGTCTACAGGATTCTGTGACACTTTCCAACCAGAGTCACGGAACACCCAGCAGGACCCACCTGATCCGGAAGCAGAGAGGGTTAAAAAGAGAAGAGACAAAAACAAGAAAACGAGAAAACAAAATAAGTTTATTTGTCCTCCTCCACAGAACATTTTCCCTGAAATAGTCTCCCCAACACCAGGCCCAGCTTCCACAACCGAATGGCTAGGACACTTCCCTCCCTTTACTTGCCCTAAATAGCCCAAAGCTTTTAAAACAGATGCCTGAAACCAAGTCAGGGTGAAAAATAGTGGTATGCCTTCCATGCATCCCAGTTTTAAAATGTTCAGGCTGCCATGGGAGAGGCTGTCGGGAGCAGCCTTCAGTCCTGAGACGAAGGCCCACTGCATGCCCACTGCTGTGGTCAGTGGGAGGACACTGGTCCTTTCAAAAGGAAGGGTTTTGCTGCCTCCAGGATGTCCAGTTTGGGGTCCAGTGAGCGGCCAAGGCCCTCCAAAACCATGATGGCAAACACGATGGAGGCAAAGTTGCTCTCAAGCTTTACCTGAAACAGAAAAAGACTGGTTCTTTCCAAAGCCCTTTGATCTAGAGATGGTATCCTGGGTGACCATGTGACTGTCCACTCCAGGTCTCCTGGGATTCTACCATCTACCTAATCCTCTTTCCCCTACCCTGTCATTCTCCCTACCATCTCATCTACTCACCCAACCTACCACCTACGAGAAGTATTAAGGGAAAATCTAGGGGATACAGCATATACTTCTCTAGGGATGGGTGTGTGTATATTTGAATGACTTAAAAATAATACAATGAATATATCATAGCTATACCAGAAACTGTAAATCAACATAAGGGTCATTCTTCAAAATCTGCAGTAGCCTTTTTGAGACCACATACAAGTGGCTTTGTTGAAACACAGAAGAGCTTCTCCCCCACCTTTTTTTTCAAGATTTTATTTATTTGCTTTGTTTTTTTAATTTTATTTATTTGACAGAAAGGGAGATCACAAGTAGGCAGAGAGGCAGGCGGAGAGAGAGGGGGAAGCAGGCTCTCTGCTGAGCAGAGAGCCCAATGCGGGGCTCGATCCCAGGACCCTGAGCAGAGAGCCCGATGCGGGCTCGATCCCAGGACCCTGAGATCATGACCTGAGCCGAAGGCAGAGGCTTAACCCACTGAGCCACCCAGATGCCCCAAGATTTTATTTATTTATCTGAGACCAAGAAAGAGCGAGAGAGAGCATGAGCAGAGGGGAGAGAGAGAAGGAGGCTCCCCACTGAGCAGGGAGCCAATGCAGGGCTCCATCCCAGTACCCCGGGGATCCTGACCTGAGCCAAAGGCAGACACTCAACCAACTAAACCACCCAGGCACCCCAACTTCTTCCCCTTAGGAGCCAGATTAAGAGTAATAGCAATTTAAGTGAATTACTCAACTAATTCTCAAAAGTACTATCATCATCTCCATTCTATAGAAAGGAAGCTCAAGCACAGGGTGGTTAAGTGACTTGCTAAAGACCACTGTGTAAAGGGGAAGAGAGCCAGGATGTAAACTTAGAAGAATAAGAATCTGTCTCTCAAATGGACTGAAGGTCCAGAAGCTGAAGGTAGACTCAGGGGGAAATAATCTCTGTTAAAAGGAAAAGATATTTGTCTCAGTTCAGGCCTGAAAAGCTGTCTGGGGAGTCAGACGGTGCTTCCACACCACCGGAAGTGTGCTTTCATTGTTAAGCTGAGTGGTGAGTTCTTCAGTGTTTGCTGTATTCTTTCTACCTCTGTGTTTCTGGCAAATGTTTTATTAAAAAATTAAGTGCCACAGGAATAGACATTTCTCCAGAGAAGACATACAAATGGCCAACAACCATATGAATAGAGGCTGAACATCACTAATCATTAGAGAAATGCCATCAAAACCACGAGATAGCACCTCCCACCCGTGAGGATGACCATCATCAAAACAACAGAATAACAAGTGCTGGTGGGGATGCAGAAAACCGGATCCTTTGTATATTGATGGCGGGAATGTAAAATCCTGTGTGGAAAAGCGGTATAGAGCTTCCTCAAAAACTACAAAAATATCATATGATCTTGCGGTCCCACATCTGGGTAAATAAACAAAAGAACTGAAAGTAGGTCCTCAAAGAAATTTATGCACATCTGTGTTCACGGCAGCATTATTCATAATAGCCAAGAGGTGGAAGTAGCCCAAATGTCCACGGATGGATGAACGAATAAAGAAAATACGGTGCACACACACTATGGAATATTCTTTAGTCTTGAGAAAGAAATCCTGTGCCATGCATAGTATTCATGATCCTCGAGGGCACCACGGTGAGTGAAATCAGCCAGGCACAAAGGGCGAATCCTGCACAACTCCATTTACACCCGATAACTAAAGTCACCGAAATCACAGAACCAGAACGTGGAATGGCGGTTGCCAGGGGCCGAGAGGAGGGAGAAATTAACAGGGAGTCGTTCCATAGATCTAGTTTCCATTTTGCAAGTTGCAAAACTTGTAGACATCTGCCACACAATCATATGAATATGGACACTGCTGAACTGTGCACTGGAAACGGGTAGGGTAAGTTTTATATATGTATTTTTAACTGTAAGTAAACATTTTTAAGTTTCAAAAAAACTAAATGCCTAGTGGAGTACCTAGAATGCAGTGCTTACACTAGACATTCTCTGCTCTTCCATTCTGGGAACAGCAATGTTAACAGCAAACCTTTAGGGAGCTTCTGCCCACTGTGTCCCCCACTGTGTATCAGGAAGGCCATGTCTGGACTTAGAGCACAGGAGGCAGGAGGACAAAGCCGTAAGAGTCGGGGCTCTGTGGTCAGACTGGCGGCACCCGGGTCCTGAAGCTGCCACGGGGGCCACGTGCCCGTGGGTTTGTTGCCGGGCCTCTTGGCAAAGGTGCCTGCCTTGAGGAATGTGGGGGGTTTAAGTGGGATACTGACAAGTATGACACAGCTACATCAGGCCCTATGGGGTGCAGAGAGGGAGCTCAGCATACACGGCCAGGACGACTTGGCTAGTCCTCCCGGCAGCCTGGGGGCTGGGAGAGGCCCGTGCAGGTTAGAGCTGAGGAGTGGGGAGCCACCTAACCTTTCGGGGCCCATCTCTTCATGCGGCTAATACGGCTGAGATCATACCTGCCCGTGGGGACTGTCCTGAGATTTGAATGAGACACTGGGTGAAAAGCACCCAGCACGACCGATGCCAGGTGGCAGGCGTCCCACACGGGCCCGCTGGACCGGCTACCCCACGCGTCCATGGCATACCTGGGCAGGCCCTTGGGCTGCGCGTCGGTTTTGTTCCGAGCGCACAGCCGCTGCAGAGCAGGTGTGGAGCCACGGGAAGAGCACAAGACTGAGACACCGGGCTGTGTGTCGAGTCTGGGCTCCACCCGGGAGGTCCCGGGAGGCGAGCGGACCACCCTGCCTCCCTCGTGCCTCCTGGAAGATGAGGGCGCTAGGCCAGACCCCCTCCAACCCTCCGCTGTATTCCGATCCTTGTCAAACAGCTGCCTTCCCCATGCAGTTTCATCACCAGACTGCGGCGCCTCCGGAGAAACAACGGGGGAGGCCGTCTTCAGAGGAGACCCGCCCTGCCCTCAACCCCTCCACCCCGGCGGGCAGCCTGACTCTGAAGAGCGGCCGACACTGCCCTCCACCACAAGGAGACAGAGGCCGGGGCAGAGGCCGGGGCGAAGAACCACGAGGCCACCTCCCTCCAAGGGGCTGGGGCAGGAGGCGAAGGCCGGGACAGCCCCCCTGGGGCCTCCAGACGCACCAGGACAAGAGGCACCTCCTCTTGGGCCCCCGACCCCAGGAAGGAACTAAGCGGGACTTACATTAGGACCAAGCATCAGTAACGTGAACTGAGGAGGGAAAAGGTATGGAAAGCCCGAGTTAGACCGTGCTTGCATTCGTGAGGACACACTCCCGCAGCCAGGGCCCGCGAGCCCGGAGGCTGCTAGACGGACAGGTGCGCCCACGCTAACTGCTCACGGGGGACTCGCCCTGCCGGTGTCAGGAGATGACACACACGGACCCGGACGGAACGTGGTCGCACAACTGAGACGTCCTGTAGGAGAGGCCCCTGTCAGCGCCCTGAGGCCCCCGCCCGCCTCCCCAGACCCCTCCCCGCCAGCCGGGGCCTCACCTTGTGAGTCATCAGCAACTTGAAGACGTTCGACAGAAGGCTGGAAACTTGAAGCTGGAAAACAGAATAAAACTGCAGAGCCCCCTCCGCCGCTCCTCTGCCTTCCAGGCCCGTCCCTCCCCGTCCTCCCACCCACACCCGCTCATACCTGCACTCACAACCACCCCCACACACACACACACACCAGCTGTGGGACAAATTCCAGAAAGGACCGCACACACACCAGCGCGGCTCCCATCACACTAGTGAGTTCAAAGACACCCCCCCCCCGGAGTTGAGCCTCGAAGCCCTTCTACCCCATCGCTCCCATGACTCCAGCACACACACAAGTCACATCTGAACCCATGAGATCGGCAGGGTGCCAGCCGCCGCTCCTCACTACCAGGGGCCACTCCTTGCTGCTACTCGCTCCTGCTAGTGTAGACCGTGCACTCAGTGAGAAAAAAGTCAAGTTTGCTAGCACTGTGTCTAAAACACAAAGTGGGCTTTGGTTCACGTGTAAATAAAGAACATGAACGTGACATATGTCCTTTGGCTGCTCAGGGGCCTTAGTCCTCCCTCCCTCCCTGCACAGCCGAGCCCCTGATCCCGGGTGAGCATCAGAATGGCTATACCCGGGACAGGGAGTGGTTACGGCACTATAAATGTCACGCCCCAGCAGCCACCAGGTCAAGGAGCCGCTCTTGAGATGCAGGCAGAGGACAGGTTTGCTCCTTATCTGCCTTAACACGCAACCCCACCTGAGACCTCTCCCCATAAAGCGGATCTCCATTCGACCTTGGCTCCATCCAAGAGCCAGGGCAGTAAACGCCCCATGGTCTCGGCCCCTTGAGCGCGGCCTGCTCACCTTTTCCAGGGTGATGGTGTTCTTCCTGGCCTGGGTCACCAGTGAGGCCATCTCAGCCTTGAACCCCTCCACGTCCCGGCACTCACTGGCCCGGGCGTGATGCAGGATGAGCTCGGCCACTCTCTGGCCCTGTAAGACGTCAAAGAAAGGAACTTGGTAGACTCAAGAGGTCATAAAA
Source organism: Ailurus styani (assembly GCA_002007465.1). Taxonomy (NCBI): domain Eukaryota; kingdom Metazoa; phylum Chordata; class Mammalia; order Carnivora; family Ailuridae; genus Ailurus; species Ailurus styani. Next base: position 2,244,650 of record LNAC01000057.1, read on the forward strand.
CTAGACGCTCTGCCCAGACTTCCTCCTGCCCTAGTTGCTTCCACCCAAGGTTTCAACCATCCTGCCTTTGACCACCCATCCATTTTTAACCCCGCCCCCTCCAGAATACGTGGTAGCCGACAGAGACTTTGAAAGTGGTGGGAGCCCCCTGTGCTATTACAGCCACCTCCTCCACCACAGCTCCTTCACCTTCACCAGCCACACAGGGCACGGCGGCAAAGCCAGTGTCCTGCCGCTCACGCTCCACCAGGCCCTGCTGACCAACCAGCCTGTCCCCAGAGTCCCCGGGACCTGCCTCCGGACTGGACTGGCCACTCTTGCCTTGTGGGCTCTCTTCCCGGCCGAGGAGAACTCCCTCCTCACACCTGACCCAGCCTCTGTGCTCCCGCCTTCCACCTGCTCCTCCTCCCCGGGCGCCCACTGACCAGAGCCTCCCAGTCTCCCTGGACACCCGAGTGGTCGCCCCCAGAGCCCTTCACTGCCCACAGCGCCGCCCGGGGAGCCGAGCTCTTTCCCTCTGGCTGTGACCTTCCTTCGTCCCAACCTGTGAGGGGAACGTCCCCCCACCCTCCACCTGCCACTGCACCTCAGTGTTTAACCTTGACTCGGGGGACACTTTCAACTGTCTCAGACTCAGGCCTTTGGTTTGTCCCCTCAGGAGCCTCCCAAATAAGCAGGGGCTCCCCTGAATTTTGCCTTTAAAAAACAAACAAACAAAAAACAGTTCTCTCTTTGCCAGGGTCTTTCTTGCTGGAAAATTCCACACCAAGTTGGTCGGAGGGTTTCTTGTTACTCTTGACATCCTCCTTTAAGATGACTTAGGAGATGTTGTGCCAAATCCCTTTCTGCGAATAATAATTCTCAACCACCGGAGCCCCTCACAGCGACAGCGTTGGGAGTCAAAAACCACTCCAGTTTCCAAGGGACCTTCCCACACTTGGAGCATAAGTCAGTGCTGCTGCTTCTCACCAGCCTGCCGTCTTGCAGCAAATGGCACAGGCCAGGCCGGCTGTTACTTGGACAAGAGGCCAGTGTTCCCAGTGCCCACCCACAGGCCTACTGATGAGGGCAGAGAAACTACCGGTATGAAACAGCATTCGGGGTAGAGCCATTTCCTCCCTTGTCCCAAACGGTGAGCCGCTCGGAACAGGTCTCACCCATGGGCATCAGCACATTCTGATTAAGACCCCTTGGATGGCTTCCATTCCTCTTTCCCTCTCCCTCCCAAACCTCCTCCTCTCGCTCCACTCCACCCACGTCCAGCAGGAGGACCCGTGGCAAACCCGGGCATCTGCAAGATTGATGAGGGCCGAGGAGCCCTGCAGTGAAAGATGGTCCCCCGCTCCCGCAGGCCCGCTGGGGCTCACCTGCCCCATCGCCACAGCCATGAAAACGGCCCGGAAGTTGCTCAGGTCAGCAGCCTGCAGCTCTGCCACGATGCCGGCATCCAGCAGCACCAGGCGCAGCGGGCAGCGGGCGGGGGTCATGGCCACCACCAGTGTGTCGCAGACGTCCACCTGCTGCAGCTGTGCCTCCCGACTCTCGGAAAGACCGTCGGCCCCCTGGACCAGGATGTTCCCAGGGTGGAGGTCGGCATGGACGAAGTTGTCCACAAATATCTGGAAGGAGATGAGTGCTATTCAAGGCAGAGGCAACCCTCACCACCCCGGCACCCCCAGGCCATATGCAAAAAAGCTTCCAAGGTGACAGTAAGTGCCCAGGGGTTGAGTCAATGGCGGAGAGGTGGACAGTTCATAAAGCCTCACTGCTTATGTCATGCATTCAGAATTTGTCCTGGAACACGCCAGGTTGACTTTTTTTTTTTTTAAGATTTTATTTATTTATTTGACAGAGAGAGAGAGATCACAAATAGGCAGAGAGGCAAGCAGAGGGAGAGGGGGAAGCAGGCTCCCTGCTGAGCAGAGAGCCCGATGCAGGGCTCAATCCCAGGACTCTGAGATCATGACCTGAGCTGAAAGCAGACTCTTAACCAGCTGAGCCACCCAGGCGCCCCATGGAACTACCTTTAAAAAAAAAACATTTCATAAATCAGACTTCCCCTCCATGACCTCCATCTGCCCTGCACAGTTAAATCTTAACCATGATCCCAACAACCATCCTGCCACACAGACTCAGGTGTTCCGGGGGGAAGTGGCCTTGAACCTCCTAAGCAGGAGAGAAAGCTCCAGGGGCTGTGACGGAGGGCAGTCAGGTGTGACTTTGTGGGACTGGAATGTGCATGCTGTGAAAGGTCATCTCTGTGGTCAGAAACCACCAGCAAGCCTCTCAGGGGGAAGGAGAGCCCCAGGGGAGGGTGCAGAGAGCTGTCACTACACGGGCTCTCTGGGGACTCGTCCTGCCGCAGCCCGGGGCCCCAGACACACCCTCCTGGTCCTGGGCTCTGGCTCTGAAGGAGGTAAGAGCGGCTGCTGCTCTGGTGGAAATCCTGAGAACTAGAGAAGCCAGGGCCCGCACACCTGCCGGCCCCACAAAAGGCCGCTGACCCCTGACCCCAGGGCCCAACCTCCCGGCACAGGGCTGTCAGCTCAGCCCCCCAGCTTTCGCCCCCGTCCTCGATCCATGACCCCCTGTCTCCCGGGTGCCGGCTGGTGCTGCTTCTCCCCTAGCCGCTCCCACTGTGGCTTCCCCTCCGGCCCACGGTGCCCCTCGGAGCCCCGGTGCCTGGTTCCCCACTGAACTTCCACGGCACCGACTGAGCAGACACCCAGCTCTCCCCGCAGCTCGGGTGGGGGCCGCTGACTTTCTGCTCGAGGCTAGAGGTGCAGGCAGGGTGCTCGCTCCTGCTCTCACCTCTGCCCCACTGCGGCCACCGGCCTCGGCCCCCACAGTGCCACGTCCGTCACAAGGGTCCTTTCCTCCCACTCTGACCACACACCTGGTTCCTTCTCACCCAGCCTCTGCCCCCTCCAGACCAGGACGCTCATCCTCTTTGCTGCCTACAACAGCCGCTGTCTTCTGGGCCGGCCAGATCCCGAGGCCAGAACGGGCCCCTCCTCAATGACCCTGTGGTACCTGTGCATCATGTACTGATCTGCGGCCTGTCTTCCCGGAGCATGGTAGTTCCACGAACATTGTAATCAGGTCTGCTCCGCTCACGGCTGACAACCTAGCACTTAATTCAGTGCCGGACACAGAGCGGGGCTCAGCTGCTGGATGAATGAAGTACTGGACACGCCGCATCTTCGGCTGTTTGTCTAAACTACAGGCAGCTCCTGGCACGGTGAGCGAGTGCATGCCCCCAAGCCCGCGCGTAACAGACAGGCACAGAAGGAAGGGGCCTTCCGGTAGGCTCCGCTGTTTCTGGAGCAGTGGTGGCTTGCTGCTTTGCTTCCCCCACCCCACCCCCCGCCACCAGGCCGGGGGAAGCCACCAGCGTCTCTGCCATCTCCCCAGTTCCCAGTTCGACCCCACGCGGGGCCAGGGCGCTCCCTCCAAGCCCCGCGCTCACCATCTTCAGAAGCATGTTGATCCCCAACCGTGCAATCTTCTTCTTCAAGTCAGTAGGGATCCCGGCCTGCTGGTAACTGGACACGGGCACACTCTCCTTCAAGGAAGGTCAGGGGAGAGAGAGCTTTACCCGGGACGGCCCACCCCGGGCCTTGCTCCTCAGCCCACGCAACCCACTGGTGCTGCCTTCCCATCCTTACTCTTCCCAGAGTCTTCCCTTCCTCACAGACCCTCCGAATCTGTCATCCACAAGTTAACTTTAACCTGCTGGCTTTTCCCTTCTGTAACACTTCTCAAAAGGAAACGGGTCGCCTATTCTGGAGGAAGCCCGTGACTCTGCCACCCCCAGGGAAGAGATGTTGGAATGTCGTGAGAGAAGACAAGGAGCGGGTCTCAGGAGAGCGAGCTTCTGATCAGGAATCAGCCAACAAGGGCATGAGTGAGCTCTGTGACCTCGAGCAAGAAAATGGAAAGAAAGGGGAGAAAGAGAAGGAAGGAGAAAGTAAATAACCATTTTATATAGGTTAGTTATTTGTCTGCGGAGACAAGTGCCCACTGAGATCGATCTTGTTATTCCGCCGTGGCAAAGAGAAGAACTAAAGCCCAGAGAGTTTAAGTAACTTGCTCAAGGTCACACAGCCAGTAACATTGGGTCTTTCATGTCACTTCCCTGGATTGAACGTTACCAGTTTTACAAAGGAGGCTGGACCAGGCAACAACTAAGGCCAATGATGTGACACCAGCACTTGCTGAGCACCTTCTCTGTGCAAACTCTGCACCGAAGGCGTTTTGCATTCAGTGTGTCACTGACCCCAGGACAAACCTGTGAGGCAGACACAGGTGCCCACCGTTACACAGGAGGAAACTGATGTCACCAGCAAATAAAAGGGATAGGTTTTCAAGTCCAGAAAAGTCTGAGGCCACGTCCAGGCTCCTAGCCGCCTCCCTACACAGCCTCCCCACCCTGTGCCATATCCAAACGACCCTCAGCTTTATGGACAGTAATCCCGAGCTCTCTTGGCTTTTGTCTTTTCAGACCAGTGCCACTGGGTGAAGCGGAGATGGGCCAGCCCTGAGTGAAAGGCACAGCCCGAGGAAGCTCTCACTTACTTCGTATGTCTCCACCAAGACATCCCTGGTGACAAAGGGACGCAGGGGGGTGGGGAATTTGACAGAATTCACATTCAGGAAGTTGCACTGGAAGTGTTCTAGATTCCGAGCTTCGTAACGCAGGTCGATCTAGAGAGAGGTGGAGAGAAGAGACGAGGGGTGACCTGGGCACGGGGATGGCAGCGTCTACACGGCCATAGAGCTTAGCCAGTCCCCACATCCACCAGCCTCCCCTTCCCCACCTGCAGAATCCTGCAGAATGCCCCAGGAGACTCAGGAGGGGCGGTTTTGCGTCCAAGAACTTCTGGAAGCTACAGCTGCAGACACTCCTGCAGCACCTGGGCTTGGCTGCCTCCCCGCTATTCCTCTCCGCTCACCCCCCTTCAGTCCAGCCCCTGCAGCCCTTCCCCCGTCCCAGGGGTTTACCCCCATTGCTCTCCAGCGGCCTGCTTCCCTCCGCCCACGGCACTGCTCCCTACACTCACCAAGCCTTTCGCTTGCCAGACTCAAGGGACCACTCCCATGTTGATCCTAATGACCTCTTGGGGCCCCGGTACTGGTGCCGTTGAGAACCCTTCTTTCTGAACAGCTCTCCTCCTGGCACCTGCTGTTTACTTCCCCCCATGATCCTCCCCTGGCCTCCAGCCGGGTCAGTCCCCCTCTGCCTACCATACATTCCTTATGGACGAGAAAATCTCACTCTTCACCCCGTGCTGTCTATCAGACTTCTAGAAGGGGAACCGGAGCTCGCATGGGTGGCGGGACAGAGAGTACCGTGGGGGTGGCTGTGGGAATAGAAGCTATTTTCTCTCTTGTAATCTTCTTTTGTTATCGAAACTACATTACTCCATAGCATACAGCAAAGCTTTCTAAACATTAAAATGGGTCCCTGGGACTTAAAACCTTACAGCGGGGGACATAAATGAGGACCTAGCACCTTGCTTCTGAAAGATTGCCAATTTCTGCACTCTCCAATGGGGAGCCAGGGTGGTTGCCTACTTGGCGCTCTGACCTCCCCCAAAGTGTGTTCCCCAAGTCTTACTATTTAAAAAAGGATTCCAAGGGTCCTGGACAAGGCGGAAGGCCCTGTCTAATCAAAAGCCCTGAAACGATGCAAAGACACAGTGCACGACTTCACGAATTCTTCTCACCTGAGAGCTGAGCGGCCGCCTGCAGCACAGGTAGTAATGCTGAAGGCCTCACCCCGCACCTTCCTGCCAGGCGCTAAGGAAGACAGACGGCTTCCCAAGCACGTTCTCGGTCACACTGGGTTGTGGCAGTCAAGCCCGGCCTGTGGACCAGGAAGGCCCCAGATCCCATAATGATCCTCCATGATCTGCTCCCCATTCCACACTGACCCGAGATGACACAGGTTGAAGATGACCGTGCCCAACTTGGAAGGAAAATGGGTCCCCTAGTCACCGTGGAGTAAAGCTCCCTTTCCCTCCTTCAGTTCACCAGCACAGAACTTTGCTAGAAGCAAGAACTTGCCCTGTGGCATCCGGCTCTGAGATCTGGACGTTCCTCAGTCCGTCAGTTAGCATCACCTACCCCACTACCACACCACGCTGGCTGTGACATGCTGAGAAATCATGCACCCATTCAGTATTTGCTAACAAGCCGATGGCAAGAACTATGTGAGATGCAATTTGCAACTTAAGGAAGGAGACTTCACCTGATGGACCATGAGCTTCTCAAATTCCTCCACGATCTCAGGCAAGCTAAGCCACTTGACTCCCGGCAAAAGCGCCAGGACTCGGCTGCCCATCTTCATCATCAGCAGGTCCATCTGCACCTGCGCCAGCAGGCCGGGGTGCAGCACCTGCGGGGAGAGGAAGGCATCAGGAGGGCACGTTCACCCGGACGGGACGGGCCCAGCACCAGGGAGCGAAGCCAGCCTCTCATCAGAGCAGAGCACCGGGATGCTCCTGCCTCCTTCGGCCCGGAGTGCCTTCGCTGAGGAGACGCCAGGGCCGGCTCCTCCGTGCTGCACTTAGCTTTGCTGGAAAGAACAGGCTGGCTTTTCCTTCCAGATATATTAAGTTTAGGTCAGTGGCTCCCAAACACAGGGTGCGTCGAAGTCACCGCAGAGTGCCCGGTGAAGATGTGGACGACTGCATCACCGACTCTGGGGGTGGGGGCAGGAATCTGCATTTTACAGAGCACACCAGGTACTGAGTCAGTACGAGAGCCTGAGTCAGAGAAGGATCTAGAGTCACAGAACCCCAGCAAGGGCACACTAAGCTGGGATGCAAAGAGTCTGCTTTCAATTGCCTATTGGTTCTGCATCTCATTCCCAGTCTGAAACTGCCCAAGCTACTCAACCTCTCAGTCTCCTGTTCGGCTTTTTAAAACATGGAGATAGGGGTTCCTGGGTGGCTCAGTAGGTTAAGCATCTGCCTTCAGCTGAGGTCACGATCCTGGGGTCCTGGGATGGAGCCTCCCATCAGGCTCCCTGCTCGGCGGGGAGCCTGCTTCCCCTCTCCCTCTGCTCCTCCCCCCTACTCATGCTCTCTCTTTCGCTTACTCTCTCAAATAAATAAATAAAATCTAAGAACAAAACAAAACAGATCATGGAGATAATAGTCCTTACCCTCCCCCCATCAAGTGCTTTCAGGAACAAAGCAGAGATACAAAGAGATACAAGTTAAGCAAACGCCTACCCCAAAGGCAGCTAGTACAGACTGAGTAACGCGTCTACCAGGACTGGCACCTGCCCCTGTACACGGCTGGCATCCACTCCTTTAGTGTTCCACAGAGCGGAGAATATCTTGGTCCAGTATTCCCCAAACAGGCCTGCTCACGGGAATCACTGGCAGCATTTACAAAAAGCCAGGGCTCAGGCCTTGGAAAGTAAGATTCAGTATTTGTGAACAGAGGGTTGTTCCCAAGAGGTGTAAGAGAGCATCGAGTGCCTCTTTGGTGAGAGCATCAGTGCCCTGCTACCGGGGTCTGTCAGATCCTGGGGTCATGCTGAACGGGGACGGCAAAGTGTGGAGACAAAAAAGGTTGGAGCCCAGGCAGGGGTGACTGGAAATGAAGAGAAAAGGAAGCCACTTCTGTAAAAATGAATGCCATTAGGGCTCACCTCAGCACGTCTAACCGAGACCGTCGCTGACTTATCCCGGCCCCAGAAAAGCGGGTCAGCTGGGTGCTGGTCCCTCCACCCACAGAGGCAGCAGACCCCAAACCCTTTTTATTTCCTTTACCAGACTCTTCACACAACCACTCCCTCGATCCAAGAAATACAGCATGCACAGCAGAGGCACACAGACAAAGGTCAAGCTAATAAAAATCAGTGGAAGGCAATGCGGGGTGATTTGCACGTGGGGATTCCCGACCCGGGACGGCTCTGTGGACCTGGTGAAAAATTTTTTTAAAGATTTTATTTATTTATTTGACAGAGAGATTGATCACAAGTAGGCTGAGAGGCAGGCAGAGAGGAGGAAGCAGGCTCCCCGCTGAGCAGGATCCCAGGACCCTGAGATCATGACCTGAGCTGAAGGCAGAGGCTTTAACCCACGGAGCCACCCAGGTGCCCAGACTTGGTGAAATTTTAAACAGGAAGGGTCAGCTGTAGACATCTGAGCACTTACTTTCACTGCCACGGGGATGAGGTGATCCGGCTCAGGTTGGCGCGCAGGTGCTGAAGACTGAGATGCGGCTGCATTTGATCCAATCGGGTCAGCTTCAGGGAGGAGCAGCTTTTCTAGAGATGACTGGTCAGCAAGACTTCCTTGAAGCCCCCACCCCTTCCCCGAGTGTCCAAAGAGCTCTCCCAGTCTCCCGACTGCCCCAGTTTCGGAAGAAGGCTGCAGGCGGGAGGCCTTGGCAAGTCTCCTGACGCTGTCATTCTCCAGGAAGGCAGGATTGGCACGCGCTTTGTACACTTGGGCCACACAGCCTGAACCCACAGGTTCCTTCTTCTCAAAGCAGAGGACCCTCCCCCAGTCTTCCCCAAATGCCTGCCGCAGAAAGTGTTCAGTGTGAGTCCAAGGGTGGGGGGTCACCCGGACGTGCAGCTTGGCGAACTGGGCACAGAAAGCTTCCGAGAAGAGATCGCGCCGGGTGCTGGCCCACTGGCCCAGTTTGATGTATGTTGGGCCAGATGTCTCCGTGGCTTTCAGAAGCAGGTAGAGCCAGAGGCTGGAGATGCCGGGAGCCAGGTAGGTGAGGGGGTAGATGAGAAGGAGGGGGAAGAATTTCATCAGGAGAGCCCCAGCCCGGAGGCAGACGCGGAGGTGCAGAAAGAGGCCTCCTAGCCGCCCCTCCTGGGAGACTCTCTCCAGTGGCCCATTTTCAGCTAGGTCACTCCAGCCGGCTCTTCGCTGGCATACGCTCTCAGGGGCCGCCTCACCAGTGTTCCCATAGGCTGAGATAAGTTTGGGTAAAGTACCAAGCAGAAGCCAACAGAGTCTGGCCTTACGAGAGCACCCAGATGATCTTAAAGGGCCGAGTTCTTTTCTGAGCTCAAAACCCCTCAGGTGCGACAGGCAGACCCTGACGGAGAAGCGCCAGGGGGTCACCATCCTCTTCCAGACGTCGTCGACTTAAAGGGCACCCATGTATGTTCACGCTTTAGGCAAGGCTGACACGAGTCCAGGGCCACAGCTGAGTATGGCACTTAAAAGTGGGGTACCAGCGGGATCGGGCGCCGTAAGCGTGGGCAGGCTCTGCGCAGCCCGGCTCTGCAGGGCCCGGCCCCTCCGGCCCCGCTCCGCACCCCAGTCCCTCCCGGTACCTCGCCTAGACCTAAGGCCCGAGGCCGACGGCGCCTTCGGGGGCTTTCAGAGCTGCACCGACTGTCAGGGCGGGAGAGGCCAAGCCAGACGCCCGGCCAGGCCCAGAGCGGGGACGCGACCTGCGCGAGGTGGCTGCGCAGGCGGAGCCAGAGCCTGGCGGTCGCGGGGTCACCCCACCCCAAGCCGGTGGCCGGGCACCTGCCGAGGGCCGGAGCGCGGACAGGCTGGGCGCGGGGGGGTGTGGGTGCGGAGAGCCGAGGGCGGGGGCGGGGTGGCGGAGG
>LNAC01000057.1:2263117-2364196 GCA_002007465.1 Ailurus styani
GGCGCGGAGGGGACGCGCCGCGGGGAAGGGAGGAGGCGCGGGGAGGCGGCTCCTTGCACACCCGACACCGGGGCTCCCGCGTGCGGACGTGCGGAGCGGGGCGCTTCAGCCCGACCTGTGCGACTCGCGCAAAGCCCTGGGCAGGCGGCGTCCGGGGGCCCGGGACGCTTTCAGGGCCGCGAGTGGGGCAGCGGTTGCCCCGCGCCTCGGAAACCTGCAGAGGCTGGGCACAGCCCCGGGCCTCTGGCGGGCTGGGTCCCGGGGCGAGGGTGAGTGTGCGCGTGCGTGTGCGTGTGCAGGGAGAAATAATCGAGTGGGGCTGAGCAGCCAGACCCCCCCACACACACACACACACTGTGGTCAGAATCTGCAGTCTTGGGAAAGGAGGGTTGCAAAGTTGATTGAATGATCTTACTTCTCCCACTCTTCCCCGAAGGACGGAGTTGGGAGCAGATGGAGCCCAGGGGGAGTCTCTTAACAACAGGAGATACTGTAATGTTTGGGAGGGATCACAGAGAGCTGGATTCAAAGCCCTGGGGAGAGCCAGACCTCAGCGGCGGAGTCCTTTCGCGGCGGGGACCCGGTGGGGCCGCGGGGCCGTGCCCTCGGGGGCACGGCCGGGAAAGGGAAATGCAGGGACTGCTTTAAGCAGCTAGCGCTGGGGAGGGCGCTCCGGAATTCTCGCTGGTGTGGGTGTGCTTCAGGGATGTGCTTCTCTAAGGCTCCCAAGGACTCGGGTAGTAATGCTCCCTCCCCAACCCCCCGGGGGTAGTAGGCTAGTAAGGGGCTCTCTACCATAATTTTGTTATTAAACTCTTGCACCCTTGGTTACAACTTAACAAAATCCTTTCTGCTTGCATCGTCTGAGTACTGAGCACACCGAAGGAGTGAAGTAGAAAGTCTCTGGGGTGGGCTGCTTTGGTGGAGCCGAATTCTGTGCGAAGTCAAAGGCAAACAGTAACTGTTGTCGAGGAAGGGTAGTGAAAACTGACGGAGGAGGATGGCCTCAGTCCTTTCATCGGGACGATTTGAAGCCTCCCCGGGTTGTGTAATCATTCCCTTACCGGCTGTGTGCTGGGCATTAGGAGCAAACACGGCAATGGACAGGCATTGCTCTTCCTTCCAGCACCCACCATCCTACTTGGGTAGTCAAAGCCTACTTGGATTCTTGTTCTCAGGATTATGAGTTCAAGCCCCACACTGGGTACAGAGATTACTTAAAAATAAAATTAAGAAAAAAAAAAAACTCAACCCGGTCCTAGGCTTGCCTGGCTGTGAGTGCTACATGCGGGGGGGCCTAGAGCAAGGCCACCCAGCTCAGCGGAGTCCCCCAGATGAGGTAATGCTGGGCCTCAGCTCTGAAAACCTCTTCAGTGGGAGGACAAAGCAGGGAAGGTGGTTCCGGCCTGAGGGAACAGAAATGGCAAAGTCACCAAGAGGGAAGGAGGGGAAGGTCAGTGTGGGGAGAAGTCACAGTGTGCCCGCCGCCCCCCGAGAGAAGGAGGCTCTCACTGAAGCTGGCGTGATGGGTGCAGCATGGTGTCCCAGAAAGCCTCTTCGAGTTGTTGGGTGGGGGCTTGGAGGATGTGACCAAGGCCTCGCGGCCCCCAGGCCAGAGTTACTGACGCACAGACGACTGGAATGCTGAAGTAGGATGGAAGGGTCCAAGAGGTAAAGAGGTAGGACCTGGTGACAGAGTCCGGTGCAGGGAAGGTAACTTAGACCAAAACTAAGTGCCCAAAAGCTCAGGAGAAAACAAAGCAGAGCAAAAGAAATGGATGTTTTGAGTGGCCTGAGTTTAGCAGATTACAACACTTGGACAATGAATTGGCTCTAAATTTTCTGGCAGCTTAGAGACAAACAAAAATACACTGACTTGCACAGTTTTGGATTTTGGACAACAGAAAGCTTACAAATTATTTTTCAGAACACAATTTTTCCTGGAATTAACTCAACAGGGAATTTGTCATGAGGAACTTGGTGTAAAGACTAAAGAGTGACACAAAAAAAATCTTCATTGTTGGTGTTACAAAAGATGGGAAGATAAAATTCCACCCGACTGTCTTCCTATACCATCTTTCTGTTATGACTTGGGAACTTACTGCCTTTCTGTGGGTTGCTGAGTGTCGCTCGGGCTTGTGGGCAGTGGTGGCGCAGGCAGCCGGAGCCAGGGGGATTCTGTGTGGAGGAGCCCACTTTCCCAAGCGGAGGAAGAGGTGACACCAGCTTCGATGGACGTAGAGAGCGAAGCACGCGGGGTGCCCACTGTGACAGGCAGGAAGCAAGTCATCGCATGGTCCACCGCCCGCTGGGCTGAGACTCTGGCCTGGCGAAGGGTCTGCTAGGGCCGTGTGCATCCGGAAATCCTGACCAAAGGAAAACGGGGAGTGAGAGCAGCATCGAGGATTCCGTTCCTGTGGGCAAAGCACTTCACCCGCCGTGGTCCAGGTCTTTCTACCCTCAGACCTGATGCTCAGCCTGCTTCTCAGCAGTGGAGAAAGGGTGGGACTCAGGAGACCAGAGAGTCACTCCGAGTGTGAGCGCGAGTGGAGTGCGTGCTAGTGCGTCCAGGGAGGGTGGGAATCTTGTTTGCTGCAACACAAGGAGTGTCGCAGAAGAGCAGGGGGGTGAGCCGAGCTGGGGCGGACGTTCTGTGGACTCAGTCACCAGTCTCTGGGTGGGTTTCCCTTTGCTTTCTGCAGAAGAGACAGAACCTGCAGAATCCATGTCAATGCATGACTTCTGTCGAAACCATTTCTTGCTCATTTTAGATATCTTAAGTTAGCAATGAGTAGGTATAAGATTCTACTCCCCAACCCCCAATCATGTTTCTTAACATTTTTAACTCAGGGTGCACTTTAGAACACTTCGATGTCCTGGGCGAGCGTTTTTTTACATAATGGGTCCCTGCACCCCACACTAGATGGATTAAATAAAATCTCTGAGAATGGGCTCCGGGCATCAGGATTTTTGAAAGGTCACAGGTGACTTTAAGGTACAGTCAGAGGTGGGAGCAGCTGCTCTAACAGTCACATAAAGGATCCCTCACAGCGAGGGACAGAAACCTCAGATTCCAAAAGCAAGGACCCCATAAAATTTAAACTTAGGAAGCCTGTTGCTGATCAGCCTTCAACATCAGGATTTAAAGTCAGCTTGAACAGAGACAGATAAGAAGGCTAGTGGCAGACACATTCATGTGAGGCTTCGTGTGTATGTGAAGTATTTTTTAAAATAGAAATTCTAAAAGCATAATCACAAGGCTTCTGCAGCTAGATCTGTCTGATCCAATTGTATGCGGTGCTGCACCTTTGCCCGAACTGAAAAGCTTTGGCTCCTTTCTCTTTTTGCCTGGAACCCACTTAAGTCTACTTTTCTTGAGTGCCGAGCCTCTGAGTTCTGGGTTCTTTCTCTTTGCCTCCTAATACTCAAGTGTATTGTTTTCTGACTCATGTCTTCTGGATTAGAAAAAAGCTGGGAGAATTAGTTTGCAACTGAATGTCCATAAACTGGCAATCAAAAGGAGTGAATCTCTAAGGGTTGAATTCTGCATCTCTGACAAGATACTAGGAAAATTTTGTGGCTTGATGACTTTCCCAACAACACTCAAATACACCTTGCAGGCATTCTTTATTTGGCTATGGGCAAAGTTGACTCAGCTTCCTTTACTCTCTCTGGAACTCCAGTCCCTTCTTTTTTTGCTTCCTGAGGGCCCGTGGAATGTCTCACAGGTACTCATGAGTGACCAAGGTTATGTCATGCCCAGTCTTCTGTGTCCAGGCATGGACACTTGTTCCTCCACAGAGCCAGGTGGTCTCCACAGCTACCCCAGGCTCTCTCTCTCTCTCTCTTTTTAAGATTTTATTTATTTGTCAGAGAGAGAGCGCACGAGCAGGGGAAGTGGCAGGTAGAGAGAGAAATAGGCTTCCCACTGAGCAAGGAGCCTGATGCGGGACTCGATCCCAGGACCCTGAGATCACGACCTGAGCTGAAGGCTGGCACTTAACCATCTGAGCGGCCCAGGCGCCCCAGCCCAGGTTCTCTGTAACTCCCGCACATTGGCTACCCAACAGAAGGCTTGACAGGCACATCTGCCCCTTTAATGGTAGGAGGCAAGTCGGTGCCTGGAACTGAGGCGAGCGGTTACCTCAGTTTTCTACATTTGATGGCCGAAGACAGAATATGTTGGGAAGCCAGAGTCAGACCATCTTTTATGCTTGTGTAAGACCATGGTCTGATCTGAGCAAAAATGTATCCTGTCGACTCTCAGCTTGCCTAGAAGTTAAGCCTTTTGCCATCTGCAGTCCAGAAGGGCTTTGCCTTTGGCTTCGCTTTGACACATCCATCCTTGGCCTGCAGTCGACTGGAAAAGAGGTGAGCCCCAGACCCCCCCTTTTCTAACAGGCTCAACTGCCAAAAACTGTTATCTTTCTCCCCCTGGCCTCAGGGAAGGAAGGGGTGAGTCATCTTCGTGGCAAGCTCAGGGAAGAGGGTAGCTTCCCTTGGTAGTGGGGAACCAAGAGGTTCCATGCTCCCCTTCAGAAGGAAGTGAGAGCAGGATCGAGCTGGAGAGTGGGGTCAGGACAGGAAGCCGTGACCGTGACCATCCTTCCACGGTACCCAGGGCTGTGTGTCTTATCGGCAGGGCTCGTCACACCAGTTCAAGCACAGCATCAAATGCATTTCCTGTGGTGGTTTTGTTGTCTTAGAAAGTGTACTTTAAAATTATAAGATTGCTTTTATATAGATCCTTGTATATATACATATATCTTTCTGCATAAACTGTGAAAGTTCTGCTTGTTGGAAAACATTTAAGCAATCCGTAAAAAGAATAAAACAAAAAATGAAAATTTATTCTGTACTGTCTCCCTCCTTGGAGGCGATCACTGTTTGGTATACATCCCAAATCCTCCTAGACTTTTCTTTCCTTTGCACGTAATATGTTTGCTTACAGAAATGGATGCATGGGGCGCCTGGGTGGCTCAGTTGGTTAAGCAGCTGCCTTCAGCTCAGGTCATGATCCTGGGGTCCTGGGATCGAGTCCCACATCGGGCTCCTTGCTCAGCAGGAAGCCTGCTCCCTCTCCCTCTGCCTGCCACTCCCCCTGCTTGTGCTCTATCTCTCTGTCAAATAAATAAATAAAATCTAAAAGAAAAGAAAAGAAATGGATGCATGCTGTCACAATTGAACAGTAGTTTGTGAGAATAATTCCATATGAGACATACACAGTCCTGTTCCCCCCCCCCCACAGCCACCTAGGGTTCCTTCTGTGTGGATCTCCTTCATTTGTTTAACACATTACCTGTTTATGAGCCCTGGGTTGTTTCTGAGTTTAGCCACTACAAACAGTCTGTGGCACTTGTTCCAATATTTCTGTAAGATAAATTCCAGAAGCGTAATTGCTAGATTAAAATAGATTTCAAAGCTAAATGCGTATTGAATATCTTTGGGCCCGGTGATGGACATTTCAAAAATGAGACTCCGATGCTCCATCTTTAAAAAAAAAATTATAAAATATATTCCCTCCCTCTGCCTTAACCCAACTCTTCCCACCCCAGTTCCCCACTGAATTTACTCTGAGTTTCTGTTTAAGATAATCTGAAACTTAAAATTCACAGTGTGGTACATTCATAAGGGGAATCTACTCTTTTGAGTTTTATTACATTAAAATAGGCAGCCTGTTAAAATTATAATTTCTAAGAGGTTTCTTATGTTTTATAGGTTGTTATCCAGCACACTGACTTAATTTTGTCTCTGGCTGCTGGTTTTGTGTTCCTATAACCTTGATCCCACATAACCACCATTCCGCACATTGTGTAGGTGGAAGCGTGGGATGGGTGTGTTATCCACAAGAGTCAACCCAGCACAGTAATCCACGGTGCCTCCCCTTTCTCCCTCATGCTTCCTCACTTCTCAGAAGGGAAGATGTCGCAAGGTTGCCTTTGACTTAGCACCAGGTGCTCTGCAAATCCACTGTGGGTCATGGATAGGACAACCATATATACAAACTGGGACACTTTGAAAGTAAAAAGGGAGCCCTTAAGATAAGCCGTTAATTGGTCTACAGCAGGCCTGCCCTGGAGCTGTCCTTGGAAACTGCATTTTTTTTTCTTAAAGATTTTATTTATTTATTTGACAGAGAGAGAGCACAAGTAGGTAGAGCAACAGGCAGAGGGAGAGGGAGAAGCAGGCTTTCTGCTGAGCAGGAAGCACGATGTGGGACTCGATCCCAGGACCCTGGGATCATGACCCCAGCCGAAGGCAGCCGCTTAACTGACTGAGCCACCCAGGCGCCCTGGAAACTGCATCTTGTCGCAGTCCTGGGCAAAGGTGAGGGTTGACCATGTCTGTCCCTTCTCCCTGCTGGCCCCAGTGCATTGACATAAGCAGACACGAGTTTGTACCATCCCTCTGCCCACCCCCCCAGCCTCGTTTAGTCCCCACTTGAGTAGAGCCCAAAACCAGGGAAGGAGGAGGGGTGTCAGCTGCTACATGTGAACTTCTCCTTCCCACTAAGAGAGTCAGAGGAGGGGCGCCTGGGTGGCTCAGTTGGTTAAGCATCTGCCTTCTGCTCCGTCATGATCTCGGGGTCCTGGGATCAAGCCCTGCGTCAGGCTCTCTGCTCAGTGGCGAGTCTGCTTCTCCCTCTTCCTCTCCTTCTGTGATCTCTCTCGCACTTACTCCCTCAAATAGATAAATAAAATCTTTAAAAAAGAGAGAGAGGAGATGGATACAACTGTCCCTGCCAACCCCCAGTTCACCCCGAGAAAAATAATAACTGTCTTTTTTCAGCAAATTAGAACCACTGAAGCAGGACACATCTGTAATTTTATGTGCTTGTCACATCTCTGGGAATTACAGCTCAACCACCCCAGGTGACCAGACAGAGGCATTTGTATGGGATCATGCAGCAAATCAGGATGAAAACTGCCCTTTGCACGATCAGGGGAGAAGTTAGCGGGGGGAGAAGCCATAGAGGATCCATCTGATAGCTGGGCAGGGGCAGTGGGGCAGCCTGAGATTTAGAACTCACGTCCCCTGCAGCTGGAGTGGGCCAGTTTCTCAGCCACAGGCTTTGTCGGGGGTGGTGACTGGGAAGGCCCAGAGGAGCTTCTCAAAGCAGTTTATGGGTGCTCTGGGCTTCTCTGCCAGAAAATGTCTCGAGCCCTCTGGGGGCTTAGAGGGGTTCTCTACTTAATACTCTGAGTTGCACATGAGAGAGGTTCAGATTTGGAATGAAGTGTGTAGTCGTCCAATCCCAAGTAAAACTCCCCGGCATCTCACGGCCACTGTCATCCTTTCCATCTGGTCCATGTCATCGTCTGTGTTAGTGACAGTCAACAAAAGTGCACAAGCTCCCAGGACATCAAAAAGGGACCAGTGCTCTTTTGTTTACCCTCCAGCATCTAATGGGGTGAAAAAATGTCAGAGGAGAGTGAGCTCCTTGATGCCTCCCAAAACCATGAGACTTGGAGGTCCCAGCACTGCCGAGATGGGGCCAAGAAGGACTGTCCTCTCGCCTGAACACAGGACAGCCAAGATCCCTGGCCTGGGCCAGAGGAGAGAGCTGGGGAAGGGGTCAAAGAGGCAGCTTGGGATACACACACAGTTCCAGGTTCAGGCTGCCAGCTTCCTGGAGCAAAAGAGGAGGATGCTTTCAGGGTGGGGGGATGGAGCAGGGTGAGGGGATGGAGCAGCGGGAAGAGCCCCTGAGGCAGGTCCACCAGCCACTCCCCAGGGCCCTGAAATCTGGCTTCCCTCACTAAGCTGCTGAGACCTTATCCTCAGTTGCCAATGATGCACCCAGCGGCCAGTTCACTGTTCTTTAGCTCCCTAATGCACACGACCCCTCCCCCACCCCGACCCAGGTCAAGGTCGATGTAGAACTCCTGTGCACTGATACATCAGTACACTCGTCAGCATGCTGACTGCTTCTGAGCCGCTGAGCTCCCAGTGTCCCACATTCCCCACAACCCCAACCTCCCCAGATCCAGCCATTACAAGGTTAACAGTGAGGCTACTCTGAGTGGCCGGTGGCCCAGCCACCCCTTTGGTAAATACTCTGACACTGCCTTACTCTGTGGCTTATCCTCATTCTTTTTAGATTTTTATTTTATTTTATTTATTTGACAGAGAGAAGGATCACAAGTAGGCAGAGAGGTGGGCAGAGAGAGGAGGAAGCAGGCTCCCTGCTGAGCAGAGAGCCCGATGCGGGCCTCGATCCCATACCCTGAGAGGGCCTCGATCCCAGGACCCTGAGATCATGACCTGAGCTGAAGGCAGAGGCTTTAACCCACTGAGCCACCCAGGTGCCCTCTCATTCTCTTTAGAAAAGGAGATCTCCACGGACTTGTTTTCTTTTTCTTACTTGACAAGCATTTATGCCTCGCTCATAGTAGACCAGGTGTAGGTCAGACACTGCAGTGGAATGAAAAGAAGCCCAAGGCTAGTGTCCTGCCATCAGACTGCAGCGTCTGCAAGGCCCGGATAACGAAACAAAGAGAAACTGAGGCAAGCGGAGTACCGAGGGCCATGGAAGAACACCCAGAGCCAGTGTCCTCACTTTCCTTGTCTGCACTTGACCCTCAGGGAGCTCATTGTTGTGCACAAGGGTTCCTGGTCTCCTCTTTCCCCAGAGCCTAGGTCTTTACCTCTGACTGCCTACTCCACAAAGTTCCTCTTGAAGGCACCATTTTAACCCTATCATGTCCAAAAGAGTGCATATCTTCCTTAGGTATCCTCTTCATTTTCCTTGCTTTCAGGACATGCCAAGTGGAAGCCACCAACCCACTTCATCTTCTCCTGGCTCCCATCACACCTCCGAGGGCTTCCCGCCCCCCAGTCCGTGCATCCGGGGCAGGAGGCACCTTCTCCTTCCCGCTCTTGCCTCGCCTGGAGTGCCTTCTCCCTCCCCAGCTCTTGGAACCCAGTCTAGTCATAAGGGCCACCAGACCTCTTTGCGGCTGCCTGTGGCTCCTCTGTCTTTCATTGCCCACCTCTGCATCCCTCCAGTCTATATTCGTTTTGTAACCTTCACCACTGTCGTTCAGATTTAGTCCTTGAACCAATCGCCTATTGTGACTTCTGTGGAATGGGTGTCAGGCACTCCCTGGACTGCTCCTGTCTTCTTGTCTTGAACAACCGCAATCTTTTATTGCCATTCAATTGACTGGGTTCATAGCTGTTATCCGCAGTTCCAGGAGGCAGGGACCATTCCGTATATTTGTGTATTTCCCAGCTGCACCTCATGTGGACTACTTTACTCAGCCCTTTGGATTAATCTTATTGATTACATTCAAATCCATCCACTCCGGCCCAGATGAGCTAAATAAAATCACAGGGGAAAGACCATTTCCCATATCTCAAAACCTAGCTAAATAAAAGGGAACACGTTCCCAGGCATTGCACAACTTCCAAGTATCAAACACCAGGCGCAGATAGTAAACAAACAGAAACAGGGCCTCAGAGTTCAGGGAGCCTGAAAATGAAGGGGGAGGGGAGGGGGAGGGGGAGGGAGGGTCAGGACGAGCCTGCTGTGCTGATCATGTGGGCTCCTCCTCCTGCCACCTCCAGTCCTGAAGCTGAGCATTAGCACGTCCTGGTTCCTACGGAAAAGGAAAGGGGGTCAGCTCCCCTAACAATTTCAAAACCAACTTGTACACGGTAATAGCAATTCCACGTTTGAGAGTGGTTTACAGCTCTGCCACACTTGCAAACAACCGAGGCCAGATCAGCAGCCCCGCAGAGAAGTTGGGGCGGTGATAGTGTTAATACAAGGTCCCATATTATTATTTGGCGGAGTTAAGCTCACTCTATTCCAGAAGACACGTGTGGAGCACTTTTTCTAGGACATGCGCTGTGCTGCATGCTTTACAGGTGCAATCTCATTTAGTGCTTCCTGCAGTCTTTCAAAGGAGGGGCTAGCGGGACCACAGTTTTACCGAGGAGAGAACGAAGTCTTTGAAAAGTAACTCGTCCAAGGACCCCCAGCTCAAGCGGCAGAGCTGGAGTTTGAACCTGGGTCTGTTTGCAAACTCTTTGCTTCTCACCCCCATCGCTCAAGGCCTTTCCCAGAATGGGGGGGGGGATGGTAGAGCAGCCTGGGCCCCCTTCTCCCTCTCTGGTCTCAGGAGCCACGGTGCTGGCCCGGGGAAAGGGGATTCGAGATGACGTCTTCCTCTAAGATTGCTGCCTTTTGTCCAAATGTGCTGGCCGGGAGCCAAGCTGGAAAGTCTCTGCTCATGGAAAGAAAGAACAGAAGCCAGCAAAAGAGGGTGGGAAAGGGTTTGAGGGGGAGGAAAGGAAGAGGAGGGCAGGGATTAGAGAGGGAGAGAGGAGGCGGGCAACGGAGGACTTTGGGACAGCACAGCTGGAGCCAGAGATGGGTGTCAGGACGCAAACCAAGCGCGGCCTTCGGGTGCCTGCCTTCAAGTGGCTACTTCATGGGGCTGTGTGAGCATCCAGTCCAGCGAGGCCCAGGCCCTGGGGCGCTCCAGGTGCCCAGGGCCCAGGACAGATCCGACGGGGTGGGGGCGGGAGGCTACCTCCCCTCCTCAGTATTACTGTTTGGTGAGGTCAGGTTAAAAGGAACATCAGGAGAACATTCAGAAGGAAAACAAATCAAAATGGCAGCTTGAGGGCTGCCTCTGGAAGTGGAAGGGTTGGCCTGGCAGTACCTTGGGGCCAGGGTGTTCGCGGTGGGCAGGGAAGGGATGGAGAAGAGGTAGGAGAGGGGAAGGGTGCTGGGTACTTGGAATAAAATCCAGTCATAACGATGTGCCCAGCAGCTGCTCCGTATCCAGGAGGGGAAGGCCTGTACCCTGCCCCCAAGGCATTCATTTGGGTGCTAGGCTCTGGACTCTTGAATCTGACAACCTGGACTCATCCAGCATCATGTGGCCTTGCGGAAAGTTATTCCCTCCAGACCTCAGTTTCCAGGTCTGTAAAGGGGAGGCAGTCGTAGGGTTGGTGTGAGGATTCAATGCAAGAGTCCATGTGGAATCTGCTAGAGAATAGTAAATACTCAGTAAATGTTAGCCATTTGTTCATTATTGCAGTTTGAAGTAGCAGACATAAATATGTGGAACCTTGAGTAAAACATATTTATTTTTATTTTTTTTAAGGATTTTATTTATTTATTTTCAAACAGAGAGAGAGAGAGAGTGCAAGCCTGAGGGGATGGGGCTCGATCTCACGACCCCGAGATCACGACCTGAGCCCAAATCAGGAGTTGGGCGCTCAACTGACTGAGCCACCCCAGCGCCCCAAGTAAAACGTATTTCAATAACAGTTGAACCCAGCCATAGAAGAGATAAAACAAGGTCATGCACATTTACTTAGATTATCAAGTGTAAGTTCATTAATAATTGCTCTAGGATTTCAGAAGAGTGAAGAACTTTAGTTTGGGGGGGTCAGAGTAGGTTTTCTGGAAAAGTTAGGATTTAAGCTAGATTTTGAGGGGTAGATGGGAATATAATAGTGAGGAAAAGGGAGGATGACAACTGAGGGAAAGAATATGAACAGAAGTGTGCGGCTGGGAAAATTCTAATTCCAAGTATTTGCCAATAGGGCATTCTAGCTATTCTCTTGCCCACAGTAGACACTTGGGCAAGGTATTTCCTTTATATACATTTCGGCTGCAAAAACGCTGATGGCCAGGATGCTGTATCCAATGGAGAGGCATCTGGATGTGACCTCCCATGGCTCCCCTTGGTCTGTGTCTTGGCGGTTTTTGGGTGGGTTTCTCCTCTCTGTGTTTCACTGCCATTCTTTCCCTGTTTCTTTCGTTTTCAGTCTTTGCCTTTCCCTCTGATTCTCTGTCTCTACTTTTCTCTGTCTTACCCTCGTTCTCCAGTTCATTCTCTTTAACCTGCTGACACTGAGTCTCTTTACCTCCCTGGTATACGGCAGGGAAGCTCTGAACACTATATTTTTTCTTTTTTTTTTTTTAAAGAAGAAAAAGCATTCCCTGGGAGCCAGCGGCTAATATTACCTGGCATCTGTGGGGCAAATGTTTTTGTCTTTTGTGGCTTTTTAAAAATCCTCCATCGTCCTAATAACAAAGGACATTTCTCATTTCTTAAAACAAAAACAAAAACAAAAACCAACCAAAACCCCACCTGACCAAAAAGAAGACCAAGAAGAGAAGTCAACCACCTTTGTCGAGAACACGTAGACCCAGGTTCCCCTGGGGCAGCTTCCCACTGAAATGTGAATCATCTGGAGAAAGGAAAAGAGCGCGGAGCTGGTGAGTGAGGCCTGCTCCGGCCTCTGCCACCACCCAACCAGGTTACCAGAGCTAGGTGAGCCACAAAACTCTTGGGCCACCGTGTCATCGTTTCCAGCTGCAACTTTCTCCTGATCCATCCCCTTTCTGTGATCAGATTTAGGAGCTTCTCTATGCCATGGGCTTTCTGGTTTCATTATGTGCCTCTCCCACCCTCCCTTCTCTCTTTGAATTTCCTCACCAAACTGGGGCCTCTAAAAGTACTGTCATTTACAGGCTGGGTTCCCAGTACTGACTGGGTCACGAGGGGAGAGTTGTTGAGGCCAGGAGGAGGATGTGGAAGGCTGGGTCAGCCAGTGCAGGCGTCATTCCCAACAGGGTCCTGGGAGAAGGGGCTCAGCGTTTCCTGAAGGGAAACGACTCCCATAAATAGACAGAGGGATGGGAAAAGGATTCGTCCATCCCTTCCCTCCTGTCAACTCAGCTCTTCCTTCTGGTGTCCAGACTACGCAAAACTCTTAGAAATATTTTTCATTCACACATGTTCCTGCCAGTGTGTGTGTGGGAGAGATGTGATATCTGCTTTCTGTGTATATATTGTAGATCTAAAATAAGAACTGAGGAAGGCATGCATGCCTTTTATTTGTTCATTTACCCACAGTAACCTCTCATTAGTCCGTTCCAATATAAAGCTAGAATTTTTTCCGTGGGGTTTTTATTGGGAAGGAAGGAAGGGGAATGTTCACCTTCTGATACCATGTCTTATTTAAGGGTTCAGCAGTAGTAATGTTTATAATAGGCTCTTCGAGTCCTTGGAAAGGTTAGGTCTCATGACAGCTTTACTAAGAAGTTTCCAGCACCTCCAGGGTGGTGAAGAGTCTCGGGGAAGGAAAGGGACTTCTTGAGAGCTGCTCTTCTGCCCCTGAATCGTGCCGTAGGAATGAGCACATCCCACCCGACCTCCTGTGCCGGGCTGGAGGCAACAAATCCAAGGGGGCTTTAGTTGAGTAGCTTTTAGTTTTAGTACTTTTAGTTTAGTAGCTGAAGCTTGCTCTCAGCTTCAGTGATACGGATACAGACTCATGTTTAAAACTCGCACTTAAGGGGCACCTGGGTGGCTCCGCCGGTTAAGCGTCTGCCTAGGGCTCAGGTCCTGATCTTGGGGTCCTGGGAGGGAGCCCCGGGTCAGGCTCTGCACCCAGCTAGGAGTCTGCTTTTCACTCTCTCAGACAGACAGACAGATAGATAGATAGACAGACAGATAGATAGACAGACAGACAGACAGATAGATAAAATCTTCTTAAAAACCCTCACACATACAGTAGCTTTACTTTTTCGCTTTGGGAAAGTAGTTGAACACAGCAGACGCACACAGATTTAACACGGCACTACGCGTTGCGGGGGATTCTTTTGGTCGCTTAAACAGAAGTACGAAGGCGTCTCGTGGAACCTGCGGGCAGGACTGCAGCCTAGCCGCAAGAGGGGGCTGACCCGGGGGGCACCAAGCCACCTCCGCACCGGCGTCATCCTCCCCCGCCGCCCAGTTCCTCGGCTCCTTCCTCCCCAAGCCGGGAAGGGGCTCGCTCGCAGCCTCTCGTTTCCGCGGTCCACGCCGATTGGCGCAACTCCCTAGGACTGGAATCTGATTGGCCGGACTTGAGCCAGGGCTCCTCTAGAACCAATCAGCTGTGGCTGGGGGTGGGCTCATCAGTCAAACATGGCGGCCAGAGACCCTGGGACCCTTTGGAGGAGGGATGGGGCAGTTTGTAGAAAAAGGGACCTTCTTGGGAGGTAGGCAAGCTCCACGTAGCTCCTGCCGTATCTGCTGCCCGTGTTGTGTTTCTCTGAGCGTTTGTGTGCCTATGTTTTACCACTGTATAAGTATCCTACTTTCTTGGATTCGTTCGTTACTTTGTACGAAATACTGCTTGTGAAGGAAGTAAGGGCATTCTAAGCAAGGGCTTTGGGGCCACACATATCTCTTAAAATCTCAGTGATGCTGTTATGACTTCCTATTCTGTACTTGGTACACGGTGCTGGATGCTTGGATTGATCCTTCTTTCCTTCCTCTGCCCACCCCCCTTCATTTCTTTTTCTGGTAATAGCTTTATCGAGGTATAATTCACTTACCATAAAAATTCATCCATTTAAAGCATACAGTTTAATGGTTATTAGTATATTCACAGAGTTATGCAACCACCACTACAGTGGTTTAGAACATTTTCATCACAGGGAAGGAGAAACCCATACCTACCCCTTAGCCGTCACCCCAACTCCCTCCTTTTCCCCTCAGCCCTAAGCAACCACTTACCTACTTTCTGTCTCTACAGTTTTCCCTGTTCTAGACATTTCAGATAAATGGACTCATGCAATGGATGGGCTTTTGTGACTGGCTTCCGTTCACTTAGTGTAATGTTTTCAAGGTTCACACTGTAACATGTATCAGTGCTTCTATGGCTGAAGAATATTCCACGGTATGGGTATACCACATTTTGGTTATCTATTCATCAGTTGATGGCATTTGTATTATTTCTACGTTAAGGCCATTATGAATAATGCTGCTATGAATGTCAGTGTAGAAAAACATATTATGGACATACGTTTTCATTCGTCTTGGGCGGGGCATTATTTCTAGAATTATGTTTGTAAAGTGCTTAAATCAATGGCTGACAGATCACAGGATGTAACAGTGCTAATTTCTTTACCCTGACCTTCCCAAAGGTTATGAATGAAAGCTATTTCCTGCTTCCGGCCTTAGAAGAAAGTCAGGCTCCCCTAAAGAGCCTGACCCCTGTGGGTCAGACTCTGAGGTTACTGTCCCCTGGGGTCTTGGCATCACCAATTAGCAGATTCTTGCATAAGGTTGTGAGAGGTGTCAATCCAGGCTGGTTCTGGTTGAAGGTACTAAAAGCATATAAGGAGGTTTCAGGGCCAAAATACAGAATTTGAAGTAGAGGGTTACAAATTCCCTGTTCTGTCTCTCTCTCTTTTATTTTTTTAAAAGATTTTATTTATTTATTTTTTTTTTTTAAAGATTTTATTTATTTATTTGACACAGAGAGAGAGATTACAAGTAGGCAGAGAGGCAGGCAGAGAGAGAGGAGGAAGCAGGCTCCCTGCCGAGCAGAGAGCCTGATGTGGGCCTCGATCCCAGGACGCTGAGATCATGACCTGAGCCGAAAGCAGAGGCTTTAACCCACTGAGCCACCCAGGCGCCCAAAAGATTTTATTTATTTTAGAGAGAGTGAAAAAGAGCAAGCATAGTGGGAGGGACAGAGGGAGACAGGAATCTCCAGCAGACTGCACACTGAGCAAGGAGCCTGGCGAGGAGCTCAGTGCAGAGCTCGATCCCAAGGCCCTGAGACCATGACCTGAGCTGAAACCAAGAGTCAGACTCTTAACTGATTGTGCCACCCAGGGGCCCCCGTGGTCTGTCTCTTAAACGTGATTCTGGGCAAGTCTCTGAGCCTTGTTCTTCTCACCTTCAAAATGAGGATAACAAAACACGCCTGGAAATTGGTGGGAGGGAGGAGGGTTATATATATTACGATGTGTGTATAGTATGGATATCAGGTGCTGCACAAATGTATTACAAGCTCTAGGGCTGCCCTAGAAAAAGAATCAGACTTATTTTTTTATTTTATTTTTTAAAGATTTTATTTATTTGTAAGAGAGAGAGAGAGCGCGCCCAAGTGCACACAGACAGGGGGAGTGGCAGGCAGAGGGAGAAGCAGGCTCCCTGAGGAGCATGGAGCATGATGCATGACTTGATCCCAGGCCTGAGATCATGACCTGAGCTGAAGGCAGACACTTAACCAACTGAGCCATCCAGGCGTCCTGAGAATCAGACTTTTAAAAACTTCTCTGAAATCACAGCAGGTTCTGAGGGCAGTTGGAGCCCTTCGGGAGTTAGGGCAGGCACTGGTCAGATCCTTCAGGGTCTCCTGTTAACCCCTTAAGGCTGTGGTCCCCTTGTGAAACTGGTTCTTGCTTGCAGCTGGTATTCTGGCTCTGAAAAAAGATGTGGATTATCCTCAGTTCACGAGAACTGCAGGCACATCACTTTTTTTTTTTTTTTTTTAAATAGGCTCCATGCCCAATGTGGGGCTGGAACTCACTACCCTGAGACCAAGAGTCATATGCTCTATGGACTGAGCCAGCTAGGCACCCCAGGCACATCAGAGTTGCAGTGTGATCTTACTTGAACATCTTTGGGCTACTTGGTTATTCCAGCATCATTTATTTAAAAGTTCACTTTTACCCTATGATTTAAGATGCCACCTTTATCATAGATAAAGTTTTTTTTTTTTTGAGAGAGAGAAAGAAAGAGAGCACACAAGCAGGTGGAGGGGCAGAGGGAAAGGGAGAAGCAGATTCATTGCTGAGCAGGGAGCCTGGTGCAGGGTTCGATCCTGGGACCCTGGGGACCTGAGCCAAAGGCAGACACTAAACTGGTGGAGCCACCCAGGCGCCTCTGTCTTATAAAAAGTCCTGTGTGTAGTTGGGTCTAGGCTTTCCCTTTTGTTCCACCAGTCTATTGATAATTCAGTGTGGTAGCGCCACACTGTATTAATTATAGAAGCTTTATAGTATGTTTTAATATATAGTGGTGTCTCCCCCGCCCGCTGCCCCCCCAACTCTTTTGTATTTTTCAGTGTTTTCCTAGCTCTTCTTCCATGTCTGGTATTCTGGTTTTAAAGTTTTCAGTGTCCTCCTGGGAGGTCCTGGTGGAGGGTCGGGGTGGGTTGGGGGTCGAGTTGTCTTTTGGACCTGGCTGTGCTTACTTACTTCAGTAAACTGGTTTTGTAAGATTCTGTTTTCTTAAGACTTCTAGTGCCCGCATAGAACTTATTTTCCCCAAGCCTCCAAAACAGCATTTTAAAGCAGTCTCCATTGAGAGACTGTTAAAACTTGGTAAATTTGTATAAAGAGTTTATAAGTGTTTTCTGTAAAATTCTGGCAACTGCACTGCAAACCTGAAATCATTTCCAAATAAAAAAATCTGTAAGGTCGTTATGCTTACGGTAATATTTTGGTAAAGGTTTTGAGAAAATCTACACAAATTGTGTTCACAGAGTCTGCCTTCGTTCATATGTTGCTTGACCCCTGAAAGGAATCCAGCCACTCAGTTCAGTGTAATCTCCTTATGGAATTGGTGCTGCTTTTCATTCAGTGGCTTGTGTTTCTTTAAGTGTTTAGTTGTCCTGAGATAATGCAAACATCTATGCCTTTCGCCCTCATTCCCCAAAGGAAGTTCAGCCCATCCGTCAAGCCCAGATCCACAACGGGACCTTGCTTTCATTGTTTTGCTTATCATATTGTGTTTGGCACTGGAGGCACTCCTGTCTGTCTTCCACCCCCTCCCCGCTTCATTGAGATAAATAATTGACGTATAACATTGTATAAGTTTAAAGCATACAACACGATGATGTGATATACGCATACACTGTGAAGGTTAGTTAACACATCTATCACTTCACAGTTAACCTGTGTGTGTATGTAGTGAGAACATTTAAGATCTACTCCCTTAGCAACTTTCGAGTGTATAGCGCAGTATTGTCTTGTGCATCTTCTTTCCTGTACAAGAATGAAAAGTCTCAGAGGGCAAATCACTCTCTTTATTTTGTATTTTTCCCAGGCTTCAGTTCCCTTTGCAAAGTAGGCACAACTGTTAGTTGGAAGAATGAATTATATAATTATTTTCCTGTGAACTGTTGGTTTCCATATAATCGCTCTTTGGACCCAGTGAAACATCTGTACTGGGAAGTGGGAGGCGAGAATACAGGTCCTGGTGGTCAACTAAGGGCAAGGAGGTAATGAGAACACAGTGTCACTTACCCTTCCATTCAGGAGATTGCGGTGCCTTAGCAAACCCAGTGGGGGACCGAAGGGTCCAGGTGAGCCGACGCACTGCAGGCACAGTTGTGGTTGCGAGGCAACCAAGGACCTGCTGGGGGCGCCACGGGCAGACCCAGACACCCACAGAAACAGCTGGGTTTACATTTTCCCCGCTATTTGTAATGTTGATAGTAGTGCATGCTTAATACAGAAAATCTGGAAATGTGGGGGTTTTGTTGTTGAAATATAGATAAGTAGGGAGAACGGAAAAAATCCTCCCACATTTCTTACCCACTGATAACTGCTGTTCATCATTTGTTGTATTTATTTCCAGTCATTTTCTTACACAATTTCAAGTAGGAATAGATTCCTACTCCTCCTCTTTTTTTCCTAACATTGTTTTATTCGTATTTGACACAAGTTGTTGGATCTTGATTCCAGCATTTTTTCCACTTAATAATAGTCTTTTTTTTTTCCGGCTTGACTTTTTCATTTATTTTTTTAATTAAGAGTTTTATTGAGATATATTTCACATACAGTACAGTTCACCCATTTAAAGGGTATAGTTTAATGGTTTTTAGCATGTTTACAGAGTTGGGCAACCGTCACCACAGTCAATTTTAGGACATTTCACCCCCTCAGAACGAAACCCCATACCCATTGACAATCACTCCCATTTTTCTTGCCCTATCCACTGTTGGCCCAGGCAACCACTAATCTCCTTCCTGTCCTTACAGAATTGTAGTCTCCTTAAGCACAGTTTTTTTGTTTTTTTCTTTAAGATATATTTTTATTTATTTGAGAGAGCGTGCGCACGCACACGCAAGGTGGGGGAGCAGAGAGAGGCAGAGAAGCAGACTCCCTGCTGAGCTGGGAGGCGGACATGAGGTTACATCCCAGGATCCTGAGATCATAACTTGAGCAAAAACCAAGAGTCAGAGGCTTAACCCACTGAGCCACCAAGGTGCCCCAACACAGTTTTTTTATTTTAAGATTTTTTTTTTTTTAAAGATTTTATTTATTCATTTGACACACAGAGAGAGATTACAAGTAGGCAGAGAGGCAGGCAGAGAGAGAGAGGAGAGAGGAGGAAGCAGGCTCCCTGCTGAGCAGAGAGCCCGATGCGGGCCTCGATCCCAGGACCCTGGGATCATGACCTGAGCCGAAGGCAGCGGCTTTAACCCACTGAGCCACCCAGGCGCCCAATTTTAAGATTTTTAAAAAGTAATCTCTATACCCAATGTGGGGCTCAAACTTACCACCCTGAGATCAAGAGTGAGCCAGCCAGGATTCCCTCTTTTTTTTTTTTTTTTTTTTTTAAGATTTTATTTATTTCTTTCACAGCGGGAGAGAGATCACAAGGAGGCAGAGAGGCAGGCAGAGAGAGAGGGGGAAGCAGGCTCCCTGCTGAGCAGAGAGCCCGACGCGGGCCTCGATCCCAGGACCCTGAGATCATGACCTGAGCCGAAAGCAGAGGCTTTAACCCACTGAGCCACCCAGGCGCCCCAGGATTCCCTCTTTAAACATAATTTCATGTGCTCTATAATATTCCATCAAATAACTGTATCATAGTTTATGTTACCATTATATTGTTTGACATTTAAGTTCTTTTTAAATTTGCAATATTATAAGTAATATCTGTAAACGTTATACATATATTTTCCATATTTAGGATTCTTTCTTTTTTTCCTTAAAGATAGATTTATTTATTTATTTGAGAGAGAGTGAGAGCGAGAGAGATCACAGAGGGAGAGGGAGAAGCAGACTCCAGACTTCCATAGAAGTTAGAAATAAGTAGTTTCTGGCTAGTTTAAATATTTGGGGTTGAAAGAAGTTAGAACCTGAGTCCTCCCAGTTTGGTGACCTATAATAAAAAAAAGGAGAAGTATGCTTTTAATTTTTTTGTAATGAGGATAATACCACTGCAGTGCAGGTTTTTTTTTTTTCATTAGACTCTGTGCCCAATGTGGGACCTGAACTCACAAACCCCAGATCAAGAGTCACATGCTTCACCAAATGAGCCAGCCAGAGCCCCGTACTTTTTTACTTAAAAGAAGATATATTTACCAGAATTCAGATTCTTAAGCCATATTTTGGCAGTGTGAGCATATTTCATAATTCTCATAACTCATACTTTGATGATTTGTGGCAAGCTCATAGTAACTTTTTCCAGAGAGGTGACAGCAGAAGTTACAAGCATTCACTCAGGAAGGCTGACCACACCAAACCTTATACGCACTGTAGCTTAGTGCTCGTAGGCAAGATGGCCACCTCATTGTACTTTTCCTCTTTTTACCCTCCACAAAATGGACAACCTAAAGGCAACATATGGAAGTATTTCTGCATTGCAAGTGAGTGACGGAAAAAAGCATGGTTTGTGGATATTGTCAAGCGAAAATGTGTTTCCATTCTATGAAGGTGGCCAAATACGCCCCTGTACATAAGAATGTTCTGCAGGTGTGAAACCCGGGTTTATGAAAGTGAGAAGAATAAAAATCTTCAGCTGGGGCGCCTGGGTGGCTCAGTGGGTTAAAGCCTCTGCCTTCGGCTCAGGTCGTGATCTCAGGGTCCTGGGATCGAGGCCCGCATCGGGCTCCCTGCTCAGCGGGGAGCCTGCTTCCCCCTCTCTCTCTGCCTCTGGCCTCAGGAGCATCACAAAGTGTGGTCCAGCCTGCAACGTCAGGCTGCTCTAGCCACAGAATGCCAGTGGCTCCATTCGTCAGACAAACTGACAGGTGCAGGTCAGGAAAATACTGACCGAGTTGTTAAAAGAAAATATTATTGTCCGGTAACTGAGTTTTCATACCCACAGAAAGTCTTAAAATTACTCAGATTGTACTTTTGGTCCTAGGCCTCCTTTAGAATGAAAACAAGGGACGCCTAGGTGGCTCAGTTGGTTAAGCAGCTGCCTTCGACTCGGGTCATGATCCCAGCCAGGCTCCCGGGATCCAGTCCCACATCGGGCTCATTGCTCAGCAGGGAGCCTGCTTCTCCCTCTGCCTCTGCCTGCCTCTCTGCCTGCTTCTGCTCTCTCTTTCTCTGACAAATAAATAAATAAAACCTTAAAAAAAAAAAAGAATGAAAACCAAAGTCTTGGTTTTGAAGCTGTGTAGGGACACTTGAAGCATTTACCCTGGGCTCGAGGGACAGGAGCAGCTCACTGTGTGCTGATAACTCCTCCATCAGATTTTAGAGGTGCTCTGAAATAGGAGCAGACAGACACACTGGAGTAAAAGATCGCCTTCCAAAGCAGAGAGCAGAGGAGAGTGTTTCTGTTGCCAACTGAGGACACAAGTGGCAGGAAAATAAATATGGTTTATGGGCCCTTAGAATGTAGCATGAATTCCATGGGGAGCTTAGAAATGCATATTCCTGGGGTCCTCTGGCAGTCTGATTCACTGGGTCTGGGGTGGGGCCAGGACTCCTCCCATTCAGCAGTTCCTCCTACTTTTTCTTTCTTTCTTTTTTTATGACAGCTTTAGTGAGATACAATTCACATACCATAAAATTCACCCTTTTTTTTTTAAAGATTTTATTTATTTGACAGAGAGAGTCAGCGAGAGAGGGAACACAAGCAGGGGGAGTGGGAGAGGGAGAAACAGGCCTCCCGCTGAGCAGGGAGCCCAACGCGGGGCTCTCTCCAGGACCCCAGGATCAGGATCTGAGCTCAAGGCAGATGCTTAACAACTGAGCCACCCAGGCGCCCCCAAATTCACCCTTTTTAAAGTGTACAGTCATGTGGTCTTTAGCATATTCACCGGTCCCGTTATCACCACTACCTAATTTAGAACATTTTCATCACTGCCCCGCAAAAAGCCCATACCTATTAGCAGTCACTCCCCATACTCCCTTCCCAGCCCTGGCAAACCACTTACCTGCTTTTCTTTTTTTAATTAAGATATGGTATATTATTAGTTTCAAAGGTAGAGTTCAGTGATTTCATCAGTTGCATGTAACACCCAGTGCTCAGCACATCACATGCTCTCTTCAGTGCCCATCCCCCCACCCAACTAATCTGCTTTCTGTCTCTATTGTGTTGCCTGTTCTGGACAGTTCATATAAATGGAATCATATAACATGGGCGGACTTTTGTCACTGTTCTTTTTTTCACTTAGCATGGTGTTTTCAAGGTTCATCCGTGTCATAGCATGTACGAGTCCTTCATTTCTTTTTATGGCCGAATAATATTCCATTGTAAGGCTAAACCACGTTTACCCAGTCATCTGTTGATGGATATGGTAAATATAAGAAAATGGTATATGCTCATTCCTTCATTAGACCCTTCTTGAACACTCTTATTTGATGGGGGAATCTTCTGGGCTCAAAAGCAGAACTCCTAGAAATAGGAAGACTTTGATGTTTGTTAGCAGAAGAATCATTACCTTGGCGCCGCCATGGCCTCTGCCCGGCATGATGCACTGGGGACCTGGTTTCTGGTCGTGGTGCGCGGTGTTTTTGTGGGCGTGGTTTAAGCATTTGGTTCTAGAGTGCAGCTGCGATTCGGCCAAAATGGCCCCCTGGGTGTTGTTCTGAGGTGGCGCGTAGCCTTTGGCTTCTCCTGTTCCTCATCCGCTTCAGTCTTCTATCTTCTTCCAAATGTGAAGAAATTGGTTTGCTTTTGAAAATACTCCAAAATCAAAAAAATAAAGCTATTATGTAAAATACTAGAGCAATCCATTTAGTTTGTTGTTGTTGTTTTTTAAGATTTTATTTATTCATTTGACAGAGCGAGAGAGAGAGAGAGAGAGAGAGAGAGAGGGCTCAAGCAGGGGGAGAGGCAGGGGGAGAGGGAGAAGCAACTCCCCGCCCCTCAGGGAGACCGACGTGGGGCTCGATCCCAGGACCCTGGGATCATGACCTGAGCCAAAGGCAGACACTTAACCATCTGAGCCACCCGGGTGCCCCTAGTTTTTTTTTTAAAAAAACTGTTTTGCGCGAAGAAGATGAGAATGAAGCCTCTAGAGGCTCCGAGTGAGCTTCACTGAGCTGGACACAGCCAGAGCTGCATGGCTGTGGCGGTGCCGTGTTTCTTCCTTCTCAACATAGTTTCTGAAAACAAACCTTCTACATATGCTTGCTGTGAAGAAGAATGCTCAGTCGAGAAAAATAACTGTTTTTGTTCTATGGTAATTGTTGTGGTTCCTTCTCAATTTTGTGTTTGCTGTTTATAAACTGATAAAAATAAGTAACTAGAATCATTAAACAACTTGTAGCTTTATTTGCAACACAAGAGAAAACCATTTAAAATTGAATTGTAGGGGCACCTGGGTGGCTCAGTCGGTTAGGTGTCTGCCTTCAGCTCAGGTCATGATCCCAGGGTCCTGGGATCGAGTCCCACATCAGGCTTCTTGCTCAGCCGAGAGCCTGCTTCTCTCCCTCTGCCTACTGCTCCCCTCGCTTGTGCTCTCTCTCTCTCTCACTAACTCTCTGTGTCAAATGAACAAATACAATCCTCAAAAAAATATTTTTTAATCATTTAAAAAAATAAACAAAATTGAACTGTATTAATGTGCAGTTTTTTGTGATGTAAATTGTATTTTTTCATTCAGTATATCAAGTATGACCATTTTATGTATGAATCAAGTGACTATAATATATATTTACCTATATTCCAGAATTAACATATTAACCTTAGAACCGTAAAGAGCACTGGAAAATTATAGTTGGGTTTTGTTCCTCACTCCACCTCCTTCCCCTGCCCAAATTTCTTATTTTTGTTTTTACTGAAGATATGTATAATGTATTTTTTTTAAAGATTTTATTTATTTATTTGACAGAGAGAGATCACAAGTAGGCAGAGAGTGTATAATGTATTTTTTTTTAAAGATTTTATTTATTTATTTGACAGAGAGAGATCACAAGTAGGCAGAGAGGCAGGCAGAGAGAGAGGAGGAAGCAGGCTCCCTGCCGAGCAGAGAGCCCGATGTGGGCCTCGATCCCAGGACCCTGGGATCATGACCGGAGCCGAAGGCAGCGGCTTTAACCCACTGAGCCACCCAGGCGCCCTGTATAATGTATTTTTAATTGAGATATAACTCACATAAAATTTTGACTTGTAGTTATTCACTGTATAGTGATGGTTGTGCAGCTAACTCCTCTATCTAATTCCAGAACATTTCTCTCATCCCCAAAAGAAACCCTTACTTATTGGCAATCAATCCCAGTTCCCCTTCCCTCTATGGACTTGCCTACTCTGGACATTTCCTATAAATGGAATCATACAATACGTGGCTTTTTGTGTCCAGCTTTTTCACTTACCATGTTTTCAAGGTTCATCCATATTGTGCCATGTAAGAGTACTTCACTTCTTTTTATGGCTAAATAGCATTCTGTTGTGTGTGTGTATATATATATATATACGTATATATCACATTTTGTTTATCAGTTGATCAACATTTCCAGATTCCACTTTTTATTTAAATCACTGCTTTTGTTTTAAGATTTGGGGGAAACCAGTCTCTCCACGCCCCATGCCCTGTGGCTTATACATGTCCAGACCGTTTTTCTAGCAATGTCTAAAACAGTAATATCTGAACTTCTTTTTATAGGTGACCTTGATAGCAACGTTTCTGTAGATCATGTATTACCTCCCTGTTGTACCATAAAAACCCCACCAGAGTTAATGGGAAGAATGTTATTAATGTTGGTGAGAGCTCAGTGGCCCCCTATATAATTTGTAATATGATAAATGGATAATTAATCAATGCTCAGAATAAAACATGAACAATGCTCTCTTACGAGTAGCAACACTGTGAGAGGCCAGGCCTCAGACGGCCAGTAGCTGTGTCACTGGGCTCCTGGCAGTGGAGACTACACCGGCTTCCCCAGGCTGGTTCCCCAAATTGCAGAGGGGGGGTGGGGGGGGAGGTGCGCAGAGCAGGCAGGCAGGTGGGCAGGATTCTGAAGGAGCTGCTTCCCACCTCCTCTCCCTGGTGGCTCCTCCCCCCGGCACTGCGGGCTGCACCCCGTCCCATCGTCAGCTCCCTCAGGCATTCCTGTAAGAACTATGGTGATGACCTGTGCTGATGCGGTCACTTCTGCTGCAGGGAAGACACTTTATATCTGTTTTAAAATCTTGACGCTCTCATGGGCAAAAGCAAGATACTTGTTTTTTAATGAATGACTTCACCTTTTAGGACTCCAAGGCTGTTAAGAAGGAATGGCATTTTCAGAGATCAGGCTGGAACTTTAAGCCTTCGTGGGTAAACGTAAAGGAATTATAAAATAACACAGGTTTTTGCTCTGGTAATGTCAGGCTGGAGCAATTACATTTTCTGTGGGCCTTTGAGACGGACCAGAAGCATCTCTCTAAAACATATATTCACGTACCCATCATCTAGCTTCAGAATTTTGTATGACATTTTAAATTGAATTAAAATTATTAATACTAATTAAGCCCATCTGGTAAATGGGAAGTTCTGTTTTTATGGAAAGCAGTTGAGTGGGAAAATGTGTTTTTATTAGTCATGCATTCATTATACCTCCTGGAAGCCAGTCTGGACCACAAGGCCAAATTGCCCAGGAAGAAATAAAGAATGTCGGGTTGTGTAAAATCACCCGAGGCCTTTGACTGACCATACTTAAGTGCAGCTTCAGGCCAGTGCCCAGACACCGAGTTTTGGTATGTTGGAGTGGTGCCCCGGAGTCCACCTGCCCGACGAGGTCCCCCAGCGGACTCGAACAGATTCCCGGTGGACCGCACTTGGGGAGGGAGATCCCAGATCTACAAAGTGATAGCGAAGTTATGGTAATATAAGTGACAGAGTCCTTCCAATCAGCAAACGAGGCTGGGCTTGTCACCTAATTAATGACTTTGAAACATCACAGGTGGAAAGGGAAGGGTCATAGTTTTGTGGGGCCAGCATGTTCTGTTCCTCTGTGAGTCTAGAAATGTGGGGGCTGATTGCTGAGTGGTGGGGCGTTCTTTGCTCTCTCAGTTCCAGCCCCTGAAGCCCACTTGAACTTGCTTCTCAGAACATGGCATCAGCTGTTCCTCTAGAGACCGTAGTTTTAGTCCTCAAAGTATTAGTGCCCGATGGGAATCGAATTCACTCCAGTACCATATTGTTTGAGTGCTTCTTGTGACCTTCAACCTCAGACTCCATGCACAGAGGACACGGTTCTCTGTGCATGAGACACAGTGGCTTTTGTCCCTTTCGGGAAAGCTCTGGCTTTCTGGGAAGCATAGGGAAATTGTTCTCTTTTGGGGAAAGCCAGATGCCAGGACTGACAGTGACCCAGGCACAGTCCTGCGTGTTCTGCCTGAGGGCAGGCACCACGTCTTACTCATCCTTGAAGCCGCCCTGCATCCTGCACGGAGCCCGGCACCTGCTCCTGGTGCCCGGAAAGGGGTGTGCCTGCTAGAAAGAAGAGGGTGGCTGGACAGAGTTGCTGCTCACATGGAACGACGCTGCATCCCTGCAGTTGTCTGTGTGGGTGCAGAGTGCAGGCACGAGGGGGGAGGCGGGAGAGTGGCCACTGTCCTTGACATCCAACAGGGCCCTCTGCCAGATGCACGACAGAAAGGCAGTGTCTTTCAGTCCAGCCAAATGGAAAGGCTCCAGAAGCTTTTTTTTTTTTTTAATTGAAGTATAGTTGACCAGAAGCTTTGTGGAACATTATGAGAGAGGCAGTGAGTTCCTTCCTTCCTGTTCTGAAAGGCCCTTCAGGGCTCTCTTCCATAACGGGAGGNCTCGATCCCAGGACCCTGAGATCATGACCTGGGCCGAAAGCAGAGGCTTTAACCCACTGAGCCACCCAGGCGCCCTTTGTGGAACATTATGAGAGAGGCAGTAAGTTCCTTCCTTCCTGTTCTGAAAGGCCCTTCAGGGCTCTCTTCCATAACGGGAGGGGAGGGCCCTGGGCCTGACTTTTTTACAGAGCTGGGCTTGCTTTCAGCACAGCCGTACCCCAAAAGCGAGGATGCCGCGTGACTGGAGAAGAGGTAGCTGAGCTCCGTGGGGAGGCCTGAGCACCGCCCCCCTCCCCAAACTCACATCTTCTTGGACAGCTTGTGCCCTTCCTGGTGTTTTAGCTCACCAGTCGCAACCCTCTTTTTAATTTGTTACCCAGAGCTCGCCCTCCTTTTCTTTTTCTCTTCCTGCTTCCGGCCTCCCTCTCCTTGTTCCCAGGTCTCTTCCTGCTTCCGGCCTCCCTCTCCTTGTTCCCAGGTCTCTTCCTGCTTCCGGCCTCCCTCTCCTTGTTCCCAGGTCTCTTCCTGCTTCCGGCCTCCCTCTCCTTGTTCCCAGGTCTCTTCCTGCTTCCGGCCTCCCTCTCCTTGTTCCCAGGTCTCTTCCTGCTTCCGGCCTCCCTCTCCTTGTTCCCAGGTCTCTTCCTGCTTCCGGCCTCCCTCTCCTTGTTCCCAGGTCTCTTCCTGCTTCCGGCCTCCCTCTCCTTGTTCCCAGGAGTTATATGCGTGTGTTGAAGTCCAGCCCTTCGATTTCTTGCAGGAAGGGGATGCCCAGGCCAGGAATTTGGGCAGCCACCCTGTTGCCTGGCAGGCAAACTCTCCTGGGAGGGGGCATGGGAGGCTTGGAACTTGAGAGGGACTCGGGAGAGGGATTCCCTGGAGGGTCAGTGGAAAAGAAATGTGAATCTCCAGTATCTCAGTACTCCTTGAGCCTCTAGGCAAAGAGTCACCTTGTCCCCATCAGGAGGGACAGGCCACGTGGTGTTCGTGCTTTACAGAAGACTGGCACCGCCCATCCTGTTGGTGTTCTCCGTTCTCGATGGGTCTCATCTTCCTAGCCACGGCCACCTGAGCAATGTCCATCTGTCCTCAGGTCGAGAGACACAGCATTCTGATGGGCCTTGCTATTGAAATCATACATTTTAATCAGCTACTTCACTTCATTTGAATGTCAGGCACTGGCGTGTCATAAAACCACTACTGTGCAGAGGCCGCTTTGGCATCCACATGGTCCTTATTATTTGTCAGGTTTGAGATGCCCCGTGGGATTCCTGGGTTTGCCAGAGCCACCTGCTTTTCCTCAGACCAGACAGGTGACCTCGTGGCTCCGTGTTTCCTTCCCTGGGCTTACAGCCGCTGGGAGAGGGTCTTCGCACAGGGCTCCAAGGCCAAGGACAGGGGGCATCCATGCCTGCCCGAGGACCAGCACAGGAGTACCTCTGTGTGGGTGTTTCGGCTTCGGCAGGTGGCTTATTTCTTGTTTCAAGTAGATTAATGGCTCATGTCTTCTTCGGGGACTATTAGCTCATCACAGGTTTTAGAGAGCCTGAAAAAGTGTCAGGTTGTGCTTATGTTTTGCTTTCACAGGCCCAGAAATGTGCGTGTGTGCGCGCGCGCGCACACACACACACACACGCACACACACACACACACACACAAGATTGGCATGTGGTATGAATGAGAAGAGGTTGGTTGGCTTGGGATCTTATCCGGGAGGATCTCAGGATTCTCTGCCCTTGCCCCCTCTCCCGTGTCAGGGATTCTGAAGGGCGTGTTGCAGTCACACACACCCACACCCCCACACCCGCACACACGCTCCTGGGTGGACTCTGTCAGGGAGAAATCGATTGGCTGTGGTGACTCACGGAGTGTGCATCCCTGTTCCCCCAGGCGACTTGGAGCTCCTCTTGGTGCTGACATGATGACAGTGTGCAGGCCGGCCAAGGGCAGCCACAGCCAGACCGAAAACCTGAGCTACAAATTGGCGGACAAGTAAGAGCTTTTCTCCCCTGGGAGTGTAGACGTTGGCCCAGATTCTCCACTTCCTTCCTCTCTCCACCATCTTTCCCTCCTCTCTAACCCCACTTCCTGGGACTAAGGATGGGTTCCTTTCCGAGTCATTGTGATGTGCCTTCTGGAAATCATCCCCACGTGCTGCAGAACCTGAGACCACAGTGGTCAGTGGAAGGTTCGACTAGTGCCCTGTTGTGGAGAAGATGGGCCCATGGCAGCTTCAGGCCCTCTCCCCATTCCAGCCCGGGATTTATTTTCCTCACTACGAGGATGCATGGGCCTTTTAGTCATCCTTGAGCCTTAAATCTTTCCAGCTGCATCTGTCCGCCAAGCCAGCTTTGCCCATCTTCTCTCAGCAGTGCTGCTTTCTCTCCAGATGGACCCTTTCCTCTGACTCTGTCTCTCGCTCTACGGTAGACTTGGTTGTCACAGCTCTGCACCCCAGTCCTGGGTCCCTTTTGGGGCCGTAGTGTCCTGGAAACAAGACCTCGAAAAATCCTTGGGTGCAACAACCACATGGAGAGGGCCCTTTGCCTCTGGCTTCATCATCCTTGCCTCTCCCTTGAGCTTCATAAATCCATGTGGTCTTCCAGCAAGCCATCCTTCTTCCCCTTCAGTTTTCACATAGGGCCTCCGTGATTGTGAGCTCACCCCAGATGTCTGGGATCTTAGACAATTGCAACAACACTCCTCGGCATTTGGTAACATCAAGAATTAGAATGTGTGCTGTACTCTGGGAGCATTAACATATATTGACTCATCCACTCATTCATCTTATAAGTATTTATTGACTATCTACTGCATATTAGATAAATTTAAAGATAAATTTGACCTCTGCACCAGTCAAGTTCCAGTCTAGAGAAGAGAGAGAGAGTTCTTAATTTATTTTGGTGGGGGGCGGGGAGAGGGAGGGAGAGAGAGAGAGAGCATCTTTTTTTTTTTAAGATTTTATTTATTCATTTGACAGAGAGAGAGAGAGAGATTACAAGTAGGCAGAGAGGCAGGCAGAGAGAGAGGAGGAAGCAGGCTCCCTGCTGAGCAGAGAGCCCGATGTGAGCCTTGATCCCAGGACCCTGGGATCATGACCTGAGCCGAAGGCAGCGGCTTTAACCCACTGAGCCGCCCAGGTGCCCAAGAGAGAGCATCTTAAGCAGGCTCCATGCTCAGTGTGAAGCCTGACGCGGGGCTCAATCTCATGACCTGAGATCATGACCTGAGCCGAAATCAGGAGTCGACCCTCAACCAACTTAGCCACCCAGGTACCCTGAGAGTTCTTATTTTAAAATGAAAAAAATGGAGCCAAGATTCAAACCAAGGTCCCACTGACTTGAAAGCCACATTTATCAGTTGTCAATATTGTTTAACAGTACATGCGGCACCTGGGTGGCACAGTCGGTTAAGTAGCCAACCTGTGTTTTCGGCTCAGGTCATGATCTCTCGGGTCATGGGATTGAGCCCCGCGTGGAACTCAGCACTCTGTGGGGAGTCTGCTGGGGATTCTCCCTCTTCCTTTGCCCCTCCTCCCATTCCTGCCGTGTGCTCTCTCTCTCTCAAATAAATAAATCTTTAAAAAAACCAATGCATATGACATTTATGATTATTGTTATATCATCCATTGTCATTAAGCATAACTAATGTGAATTGTGTTTTTATGTGTCTGTCCTGTCATCTTGCTTCTAGTACTGTGAGAGCGAGGGCTTTAACCTCTGCCTTTTGAGCTCGCAGCAAAACATCAACAAGCTGGTTCTGCTTCTGCTTCTGACTAAAATCTGAATTCATGCCAATGTCCTCAGTGGTGACAGGACAACTAAAAAATGTGTTTCCCTTTTGTAAGCACTCTGTTGTGCATGCTAATTGTTTATTTAAATAAGGAATTCTGCTTTGATAGCCATATTTAAAATACGAAAATGTGTTTGCATATTCACAAGTTTCTAATTTATGCTGTGGAACCACAAATAGCAGCGCAATTTCCGTGTTAATGTCCCAGTGGAGGGAGAAGTCTTCATGTAAACCGTTATTAGTCTTTGGAACAGAAACCTAAATAGCAACAGCATGCATGAAATTGTTAATTATTCATCCCTCACTGTGACCCTAAACTGGAGTTTCAGAATTCCTATATAGTCAGATCTATATATTCCAAAAATGTGCACCATGAAGTTGGTCTGTGTGTCCTTGTGAATCTTGGCATGTCCAACGTCACTCTGCTTAGTTATGACCTTTGCTGGTGGAAGATTGTTTTGCATGTGAAAACACAGATACTCCTCTTCTCATTAGACTAGCTTAACAGTGTTTTTCTGGTTTTCTTTCAAAAGAGCTTTTAACATCTCTGTGGTACTGACTAATCTCCTAAAATCACATTTGGAGGCTTATCTCCCCACATATTTGTTCTAGGCCAGAACTTTCAGCAATGATGGAAATATTCTTTTGCTCCGTCCAATGTGGATGTCACATGTGGCTAATGAGTTCCACGTTCTACTACTGCCATTGTTCTAGGTTCTGGGGATTCAGCAGTAGCCCAAACAGGCCAAAATTCAAAGTAATCCAACAAAACGAAGACTTCCTGTCCACGTAGAGGAACTAGTCTATAGTAGGGCTCAGTTTCTAGAGGAGGTCCAATTCAAATGCAGCCTATAATTGTGGCTTTTCCTACTCAGGTCAGGACAGCTTATGAAGCCCAGAATTAGCAAACATTTTATGACTTGTGGCATTGTTCTAATTTTTAAATAGTCATCACAAAGGCCCATCTGTTGATTACAGAAACAGAGGAAATCTGGACTGTGTAAGCTTTTACCTCAGAAGATGTTCCCTATTTTCATCAGGGAAACAAGCTAACAATAATGATAATAACATTTGTTATACACTCACGACATGCTCGATGCTTAGTATGGTCTGCCTCTTTCAATGTTTGCAGCCACTCTGGTAGGTAAGTATTATTATTATTCCCATTTCACAGTTGAGGACGCTTAGGTTCAGAGAAGTAAAACGGTTTGTCCAAGGTCACACAGCTGGCCAGTGGTTGAATCAGGCTTTAAACTCCAAGTCTACTGCATTCCAAAAATCCAGTAGATCTTTCATTCCACAGTACTGCCTTCCTAAGAAGAACAAAGTGATTTCTTAAAGTGGTGGTTTCAAAGTTTGTGACTTCCAGCTAGCACAGAGCATTCATATCTAAGTTCTAGCCAGTCTCTGACTAGCCAAGAACTGTGACTAAGAATCCATTACCCAATGTTTGCCTTTCTTGTTCAGGGTCAAGGTGGAAGGTNCAGGCTTTAAACTCCAAGTCTACTGCATTCCAAAAATCCAGTAGATCCTTTCATTCCACAGTACTGCCTTCCTAAGAAGAACAAAGTGATTTCTTAAAGTGGTGGTTTCAAAGTTTGTGACTTCCAGCTAGCACAGAGCATTCATATCTAAGTTCTAGCCAGTCTCTGACTAGCCAAGAACTGTGACTAAGAATCCATTACCCAATGTTTGCCTTTCTTGTTCAGGGTCAAGGTGGAAGGTCCAAAGGCTGGGGAAGACCCTCGAAGGCTGCCATATAGGTCCCCCTTTCCTTTCCCAGAGACTGATCAGGATTCAGCCCCCAGAAGAAGCTCACTGGAAACTCTCGATAACCTGATGCTAGCGTCGAGAGCGGACTGTTTTCAGCAGAACATGTTCAGCTCAAGTATGATCATCAGTGACCCAGCTTCAGATCTCAGCGCTAAAGAAGCCAGCAAGGCGGGCAAGAGGCAGCTCGGCGGCGTTCAGAGCCCCTGCCCTCCCGCCCGGGGCGGGGCCCTGCACAAGCCCCTCAGCATAAAGGACAAGATATCCGAGTGGGAAGGGAAGAGGGAGCTGCCCACCCCTGCGCCCGGCAGGAAAGCAGACGGGCAGGAGGACTACCTGCCGTCCTGCGTGATGGGGAGGAGGAGCAGTGATGGCGGGAGAGCGTGGCTCACGGGGGTGCCGGACGGAACCAGGCCCGAGCCGGAGAGCAAGGACACTGAGAGGAGTAAGGAGGTCGTGAAGGTCGGGGAACAGGATGCAGAGCCGAGGCAGGCCCTCAGCCAGCCTGCCGGGCCGCTGGCTCCCAGCTCGGGCAGAGGCCGAGAGCCCAGGCTGGGCAAGCAGCGCTTCCCGAACGACAGCCTGTCGGTGCTGAGGCAGGTCAAGAAGCTGGAGCAGGCTCTGAAGGATGGGTCGGCGGGGTTGGATCCGCAGTTACCCGGGACTTGCTACTCCCCGCACTGCCTGCCCGACAAGGCAGAGGAGGGGCCCGCCCTCCCTGAGAACCGGGGCGGCGGGCGTGGCTCGGAATTCAGGTCCCACCACTGGGACCCGGAGGCCAGGGAGCCCACCCCCGAGGCCGCAGAGGAAAGGAAGGGCTCGTGCCGGAGGCCCTGCGGCCAGAGCCTGGAGGGGGTGGACAGGGGCTCCGAGGGCTCCCCCGCAAAACCCTTCATCAACCCCCTGCCCAAGCCCCGGAGAACATTCAAACACAATGGAGAAGGGGACGAGGACGGGAACCCAGGCATCAGCTTCCAGAAGGATAAAAGACACCTGCCTCCTCTGCCTTCTCTCCCTCCCCCACCCCTGCCCTCCTCGCCCCCGCCCTCCTCCGTGAACAGAAGACTGTGGACCGGGAGGCCGAAACCCAGCGCTGACCACAGGTAGGGGACGGCTCACTGTCTGCTCAGTGGTTTATGCTGCTTCCCGGCGGCTCTCAGGTGGCTTACTGGTTTTATTAAACGGGTGGATCTTTTTTTTTTTTTTTTAGGATTATTTATTTATTTATTTATTTGACACAGAGAGAGAGATTACAAGTAGGCAGAGAGGCAGGCAGAGAGAGAGGAGGAAGCAGGCTCCCTGCCAAGCAGAGAGCCCGATGTGGGCCTCGATCCCAGGACCCTGACATCATGACCTGAGCCGAAAGCAGAGGCTTTAACCCACTGAGCCACCCAGGCGCCTGTAAATGGGTGGATCTTGTAGTTAGTCCAGACCTGTCATAACTTGAGACAGTGTACTGATAAAACCTGGAGACGTGGTAAGCGATGCCTATGTTCTGTGTTCCCTGTCCTCAAAATGAGTCCTGGCTTGGAAAGATTACCTTTAGGATGTGATAAGGACTCGTATTTCTGACGGTAACCAAGAGTTCAACGGAGACTCGTGGTAACTCTGGCCATGGGCTCGTTGGTGCTGACCGACTCTCGTCTGCCTCTCCCGTCCCGGCTCGGGCATGGTGCTTCCCACCTCCGCTGGCTCCTGCCCTCATGCTTTGTCTTGGTGTGAGCTCTAGAAACACACAGCCCGGGTCTGCCTCGGCCCTGTTGCCCTCTATCTGCGTGACCTCGAACAACTTGTTCGACCTCCCGAAGCCTCCGTTTCCTCATTTATACATAAAGATGCACACCCTCAGTATTTTATTATGTCAGAATAGTACATTAGATAATAAAGCATGTGCTTGCTTGAAGATCAGATCTGCGCGTTGGAAACCATTTCTTTTCTGCTTTGAGAACTTATTTCTAGCCCATTTCTGGGATGTGTTCATTGGTTTGGTACCCACTAAACTGGGAACCGGCCACAGAGTAAAACTCAGAACCGTTGTCTCTGCTCTGCACCCATTCTGCACCTTC
Organism: Ailurus styani; assembly: GCA_002007465.1. Classification (NCBI taxonomy): domain Eukaryota; kingdom Metazoa; phylum Chordata; class Mammalia; order Carnivora; family Ailuridae; genus Ailurus; species Ailurus styani. The sequence goes on from LNAC01000057.1 coordinate 2,297,496, forward strand.
TGTTTTCCCCTTGACTCACTGCAGTTGGACTTTTGCCACTTATCCTGAAACTGCTCTTGAACCATGGCCACCTGTGACCCCCATCTCACCAAATCCAGTTGCCGGTTCTCTGTTGTTTTTTTACGTGACATCTCTTAGTGTTGGAGAAACAACTTCACTCCATTCGCTGGGCTTTTAGATCACCTACTTTCCTGGGGGTCCTGCTTCCTACGCTGCTCCTTCTCAGTACCATTCCCCTCTCCCTCTGACTGTCAGAATAACACCCCTGCCATCCTGGGTCAGAGCAGGCACTTCTCTCCTCTGTCTGCCACACTCACTCCCTAAATGAGCTCATTCAGTCCCATGACTTTAAATGTCAGTTATAACCCCCACATGTATCCCCACAGCCTTGACTCCCTCTCCAGCGAAAGTTTGCAGAGTCATCTCCTGCACGGCTCTCCATTTGGTTATCTTAATAGTTGAGACTGTGGGCGCCTGGGTGGCTCAGTCATTAGGCATCTGTCTTTGGCTCAGGTCATGGTCCTGGGGTCCTGGGATCAAGCCCCACATCAGGCTCCCTGCTCAGCGGGAAGCCTGCTTCTCCTTCTCCCACCCACCCTGCTTGTGTTCCCTGTCTCACTGCGTCTCTCTCTGTCAAATAAATAAAATCTTAAAAAAAAAAAAAAAAAGTTTGGACTGAACGTGTCCAAACCTAAACTTCCAATCCAGGCCACTGCTAAGCGTCTCCTCCCCAAATAACGGCCATCTTATTAGATGGCATCACCCTTTTTTGCACTTCAGCCAAGTCCTAGGAGTCATTTGTGATTCCTCTCTTTTTCACACACCCCTTAATCTAATTTATCAGTAAGCTGTTTGGTTCTAGTTTGAGACATTATCTTGAATCTGACTACATGTGCTTCACTGCTACCACCTTAGTTATCTCGTATCCACCTCCCACCCGAATATATTCCTCCATAGCAGCCAGAGCAGTTTTCTAGAAATATATTTGATCATGTCACTCACCTACTCAAGATGATCTGAGAGGTAGCATTGTTTTGGCTGCAAAAAACATTTATGTTCTCTTCCAAGGGAAAAAGTTTGCATATTCCAGATAGGTAGGTAGGTAGGTAGGTAGATAGATAGATAGATAGATAGATAGATAGATAGATAGATAGAAATTATGTCCTTTAAAAAAAAAGAAATCGTCCTATATATACTGTTTTTTGCTTAGGATGTCATAGAGATCTTTCAACGTTATCACTTTTTTTCACCTTCCTTTTTTATTTTATTATTTTTAAAAATATTTTATTTGACAGAAAGAGAGAGCACAAGCAGAGGGAGAAGCAGGCAGAGGCTGAGGGAGAAGCAAGCTCCCTGCCAAGCAAAGGAGCTTGATGTGGGGCTCGACCCCAGGACCCTGGGACTGTGACCCAAGCCGAAGTCAGATGTCTAATGACTGAGCCACCCAGGCACCCCTATTTTATTTTTGTTAGGATTTTATTTATTCGACAGAGAGAGAGCACAAGCTGGGGGAGCAGCAGGCAGAGGGAGAGAGAGAAGCAGGCCTTTGGCTGAGCAGGGAGCCCGAAGCGGGACTCAGTCCCAGGACCCCGGGATCATGACCCAAGCTGAAGGCAACCACTTAACTGACTGAGCCCCTTATTAATTAAAAAAATTTTTTTCTGGGCGCCTGGGTGGCTCAGTGGGTTAAAGCCGCTGCCTTCGGCTCAGGTCATGATCCCAGGGTCCTGGGATCGAGGCCCACATCGGGCTCTCTGCTCAGCGGGGAGCCTGCTTCCTCCTCTCTCCTCTCTCTCTGCCTGCCTCTCTGCCTACTTGTAATCTCTCTCTGTGTCAAATGAATAAATAAAATCTTTAAAAAAAAAAAAAAATAAATAAATAAATAAATAAATTTTTTTCTTTGCTTTTTAGAAAGAAGGAGCACTTGAGTGGGTAGGACGGGGTGGCAGAGGGAGAGGGAGCATCCTAAGCAGGCTCCATGCCCAGCAGGATCTCACAACCCTGAGATCAGCTGAAACCAGGAGTGGGACTCTCAGTTGACTATGCCACCCAGGCACCCCTGTGGTTCTTCTTTTACTAAGAGTTTTAAAAATTAGGATTGAATGGTAGATTTTGTCAAGTTACTTTTCAGTAACTTTATATGATCATATGGTTCCGGTCCTTTGACCTGTGAATAATGACTTTCTACCCTCATAGTAACCCATTCTTTCATTTTGGGAATGAACTCCCCTTTGGTCCCAGTTTGTTACTCTCTTAGTATACTGTGGAATTCTGTTTGCTAATACTTTATTTAAGATTTTTCTGTCAGTATTCCATAAATGGGACTGGTCTTTACTTGGCTTTCATGGTACTTGCTGTCTTTCCCAGGCTTGGGTATCAGTGGTACGTAGGATCTGTTGAAGAACTTAGAGGCTTCTTTGTTTAGGTTCTGAGAAAGCTTGTATCCATCTCCAGTTCTTAATCCTCTCCCAAACCAGTGCCAAAGCCCAGGTGCCTAAGTACTGGGGTGACCTTTCTGCTCATGACTCCAGGGTGTCGCGACAGCAGCACTTCCGTGCCCTTTCTGGGCTGTTCCTCCAGGAAGGCCGCCTCTCTCAGGGGCAGGTTGCTGCTGGGAAATGGATCTTTCCTCTGTGTCATCATTGGGCAGACAGATCAACCTGGTGGACAGTTATCCCCATTATCTTTTCTCTTGTAGCTACCATCTGCTCTTTGCTGTCTTCCAGCATTCTCTTTAAAACCAGCTAAAGTTACTTAGTTTTAGTCCAAAGATGAAATTTTTCTTGGCCAGTTTGAATATGGTTGCATCAGCTGTGTTTTAAGAATTTTGGCTTTGGATTTTTCCTTTTGTTTAAAATAGTACAGCGGGGGTGATTAGGGCACGATGTTAATTTTCTGCTTTAAAAAAATAATGTGTTCTTTTTATTGTGGTCCTATCTCTTAACAAAAAGAAGAGGCTTAACTCAGAATTTGGCAGACTTACTGCCCTCTCTGAGGCAGGAGAGCCAAGCCAGGGCTGAAGAAAGGAATGATTAAGGATTTTGAGGTTGGGAGGGTTTAGAATTACAGGCCAGGCTGTGCACTTCAGAGAATGCATTGGGCTTATTTTCATAGGCCGATGAGTCCACTTCTGCAGGAGCGAAACCAGTGGACTCAGATGCTTAGTTTCAGAAAATATCTTCTTTCTTTTCCTCCTCTTCCCTTTTTTTCTCCATTCTGTGTTCTCTCCCCTCCTCCTTTCATCCCTTTCTTCTTTCTTCATTTCTCTAAAGCCCCAGGAAATTAAATGCAAGGACTTGTGCCTTCGATCCTAAAGTGGGAAATGAGAAACCCTTAAATGTCAGGAAATTCCAAAGATAAGGTCCCTACAGCAGCACTCACTTGCTTGTGTATGTTCTGTGGCATGCATTGAATAACTCTGGCAGGAATGCCTTAAAGCCAACATTTAACAAGGAAAGTTACTATTTCGTAAGTGTAAGCAGCATCCTGAATTCACATGTATCTATATGCCCCAAATGTTTGAACTGCGATGCAGATTTTTAATTTTAGTTTAATTTGATCCTATGACAGAGTTCTTAGATCTTTATGAAACCAAATAATGATGTTGACCAAAATTTCAGCTTTTCAACTAATTATTTTGGCATTGTATAGCTTCAGCCTTTTCTCAGAGCGTTAGTGTGTGACTTGCAGAACTTTTGGAGCACGTGAAACCTTGGTCATTATAAGGCTGCCAAATCACATGCCTGATGTTATCGATTCAATAATTTCCATCTTCCGTAGGATTGACTGGGATCCCCAGAGTCGTCTGGCTAGACAGCAACCCTCAGCGATTACCCAATTAGTGGCTAAGTTAACTTACCAGCCACACTGTGGTCTGTCCCTGACATTATGAGTCTGTCCCAGTCAACATGACATCTGTGAGGCAATTCTAACTGCCATGTCTAAAAACTGAGTGTTGGGGTGCGTGGGTGGCTCATTTAACAGTCGGTTAAATGTCAGCCTTCGGCTCAGGTCATGATCCCAGGTCATGGAATCAAGCTCTGCATCGGGCTCCCTGCTCCTCGAGGAGCCTGCTTCTGCCTCTCCTTCTGCCTGCTGCTTTCTCTGCTTGTGCTCTCTCTCTCTATCTCTGTCAAATAAATAAATAAAGTCTTTAAAAAAAAACAAAAAACTGCGTATTTAGGGGTACCTGGGTAGCTCAGTCAGTTAAGCATCTGCCTTTTGCTCAAGTCATGATCCTAGGGTCCTGGGATTGAACCCCACATCGGGCTCCCTGCTCAGCTGGGAGTCTGCTTCTCCCTCTCCCTCTGCTGCTCCCCCTACTTGGGGTCTCTCTCTCTCTCTCTCTCTCAAATAAATAAATAAATAAATAAAATCTTTTTAAAAACCCAACACTGAGTGTAATAGGGACACCTGGGTGGCTCAGTCTGTGAAGTGTCCCACACTTGGTTTCAGCTCAGGTCATGATCTCAGAGTTGTGGGATGGAGCCCTGCGTTGTTGGGCTCCGTGCTCAGCAGGGAGTCCGCTTGAAAGTCTCTCTCCTTCTCTGTCTGCCCCTCCCCCACTTGCACGTGCATGCTCATGAGTGCAATGCTTTCTCTCTCTCTCTCTCTCACACACAAATAAGTAAATAAGTCTTAAACAAACAAACAAAAAAAAAACCTGAGTGTTTAAAATCTCCAAAAGGGCAAATTGTTTGATTAAGACCTAGAGCAAAAGTTACTTGAAAGCACTGGAGAAGCTTGATTTTGTAAATTCATTTATTTTAATGGTGGTTGCATTAGAAAACAAAGACGTGAGAATAGAGAGGATGGTTGTTATTCTACATTAGAGCAGTGACTGTCGCGTCTTACTTCCCACTGGAAGTGGAAGTGATTGGATGTTAGACTGTGGGAGGATAGAGATGGTTTTTCTTCAGACGTTTCTGTTTGGGATTCAGGATAGAGATAAGCAGAAACCCAACGTGCGTGGCAGTAGCAGTTGTTGGAGGGGGTCACCAGTAAGAGTGCGGGCTGAGCTAACATAAGCATTCTCCCACTTAGCCCCCTACTCTGATCGCCTGGTGGCGTGAATGCTCTTTCCCAGGGTGTGGTGGGGCATGGGAAGGAGCTGCGCGTGCTCGCTGGGGATGGAGGTGAGAAGAGAGTCTGTAGCAGCTCAGGTGGATGCGAGAATCAAAGCATGGTTTTGGCAGTTCCCAGCCCATCTGAATGGTGTTTCAAGTGGTGGCTAGGTCCCAGGCTCACCGAGCTCATTTAAGTCATAGCTGAAAATAATCCTGGGGGAAATGTGTTCCAAACATTTGACTAAAAATTAGCTCCAAGAATACAGCTGCCTTATTATTTTTTTACCCCAAAGGAGGTTTAAATTATAAGTAGTAAATCTGGCCATTAAAACCAGCTTTTAGGGGTGCCTGGGTAGTTCATTCGTTAAGCGGCTGTCTTTGGCTCAGGTCATGATCCCAGGGTCCTGGGATCGAGCCCCGAGTTGGGCTCCCTGCTCTGCGGGAAAGCCTGCTTCTCCCTCTCCCACTTCCCCTGCTGGTGTTCCCTCTCTCACTGTGTCTCTCTTTGTCAAATAAATAAATAAAATCTTTAAAAAAATAAAAAAAAATTTTAAAAATAAAAATAAATAAAATCTTAAAAAACAAAAAAACAGCTTTTAAAATATTTACTCATTTATTCAACCAACAAATATTTATCATGCACCTCTGTGATACTAGCATTTAGCAATGAACAGACTAGACTGAGACCCTGGCCTCATGGACCTCACAGACTAGTGACAGTTAGAAGCACACAGCTCTGCAGTTATGAACTATGACTGCACTCAGGGCTGCAGGAAGCCCGTGGAGCTATGGGAATGTTCAGTAGGGGTATCTTACCTGTCATGGAAACAGGGCCGCACTGGGGAGGAAGTGGCCCTCTGATGGAGGCCTGAGGTTTCCAGGCAAGGAGGAAGGTGGGAGATGGGTGTTCAGGTGAGAAACAGATATAGGGCCCAGAGCAAGAAAGATTTTAGCGTGCAGAGGCCCTGAAGGCAGGAATGTAGCCAGAGGGTCAGGAAGCATATGAGCTGAAGCCCACAGGTCTTCTGTAGCCGGCTCTGGAAGAGTCCCATAGACCAGGCAAGGGTTTGGGCCTACCACTTAAGAGGAATGGGAAACATTTCAAAGTTTTTAAGAAGGGGAGATTCCCAGCCTGATTTGCATTTGTGAAAAGCCGACCAGGAGGGGCCCCAGTGGGCCCAGTGGGTAGCTGTGGGAGGACAGCAGAGCCGGGAGACATTGTGGTTAGCCTGTGGTTTCACTACAGTGGGGACTGAGGGAAGTGGTGGATACTGGGAACACTTTGCTGGTAACACTCCAGCTAATTGGTTAGAGATGGGTGCTAATGGAGAAGGGGGTTTGGACAGGACTCCCAGATTTAAGGCCTAAACATCTGGACAGATGGTGATAGCCTTTGCTGAGGAGCACTGGAGGAGGAGCCCTGGAGGAGGAGCTGGTCCTCATCCAGGAGGGGGAGTGGGAGGCTGAGTTCAATTTTGGATTTATTCATTTTGAGATTCCCATGGGTCATTCAAATGGAAATGGAGGAAGAGTTCCTAAGTTAGTATTTCATTTACAAAAATATGGAAAAGTCACAAATAACCTTCAAAATACTCCTTGAAATCACAGTATTTGGCATTGGTTATTGAAATTGGGATATTACCTAAGTTATAACCCATGTCAGCAAACTTCAGTGAGCTCACTGGAACATTCCAGCATCTCTAAAACTAAGAAGTACCACAACCACATGATGCTTTGAGGGCCCAAGAAGCAAACTAAGGCTGAGAGGAGATTACACCCCTTCACCAGGCTGTGGGCTCCCCGAAGGCAGGCACTTCTTGCCTTTGCATCACCAGCTGTGGGGCTCAGCTCAAACCCCAGAAGGTGCTTATTAAACATATGGACTGGATGTGGAACAAATATGGAAATGTTTAAACAAGAGCGAAGCCAATTTGGATGTGGTTACCGTTAGCGTTTTGAAATTTCCTTTTTCTCAAGGTTAATATGTAAATAAAGGTATTAAAACCTTTTTGTGACTACAAATTTCCTCCTGCATTGACTTACATCCATGCTCCGCTTAGTGTCTGCGCTGTTAAGAGCATTATTCACCGGCCAGACTTCCTGGGTTCTGACCCTGGCTCCACCACTTTCTCCCCACGTGACCTTGAGCAATTTATCTAACCTCTCTCCAGCTCTTTCTCCTCATGTATAAAATATGTATAATAATAAAGAAATGGCAAGATGGCAGAGGAGCAGGAGACCGATTATCATCGGGTCCCAAAATATGTATAATAATAGTAATTCTTCACAAGGTTGTTGCAAGGTTCGAACGTGCTAATCCGAGTAAAGCCCTTAGTCGCTGCTCAGTAAATGTTGAGTAAATGATTCTGTGGTGTCTTTGAACAGTTTGCATCTTCCTTACCAAATCTAGGTAGTTCGCGTGCCTGGAACTTTAGCTAACGCGATGTGGTTAACTCAGCAGGGGAAACCCAGGAGTTGTGGCCCACTCCAGGCCAGTAACTTCACTCTGCCCCTGGCCACAGACCACCACACCCCATCCCCAAGCTGCTGCCTGGCTAATACCAGCCTGCGCTAAGGGCATCCCCGACTAGGGAGAGTTCCGGGGGCGGGGGGGGGCATGCAGCACGACGTAACCCTGTCCTAGAGAAACCAACTCAGACCCTCTTCCCACCCCCCAGATCCCTCCTCCTGGAGCTCTGAAGCTCAGTCCTTCCTCCCCTGGTTGGACACCTCAAGGGGAAGAAGAAGGGGCTCATGGAGAGATAGCCCTTCCTTCGCAGCATGAGCTCCTGTGAGTGAGTCAGGCACTCCAGGGCGTGGGTGACAGTTTCAGTCTCATGGCCTGACTTAAGACTGTGGGGACCTAGGCTGGAAGCTGGAAGCCCAGCCCTCGTTTGTGTTCCTGCCCTATGTGCTGAGCTCAGGTTCATAAAGGAATGAGGATGGGGTGCACGTAAGGGGTGATGAATTCAGATATAGAGATACGAAGTTTAGAATCCAAAAAAGAAAAGCCTTGGGGTACGCCCAAAGCCCAGAAAGAGGGAGAGGATGAGGAAGAAGAGAGAGGCCTGTGAAGGCACAGGAAGTTGTGTGAGAGCGGCCGGTGAAGGCACAGGAAGTTGTGTGAGAGCGGCCCGTGAAGGCACAGGAAGTTGTGTGAGAGCGGCCCGTGAAGGCACAGGAAGTTGTGTGAGAGGGGAAGTAGCCTGCGGGCAGCCTGGCACCCAGCTCCTCAAACCTGTGCATCTGTGTTTGCAATCCTTTGCTGAACAAAAACTTTTGTAAAATACAATCAAAAAGAACGACCAGAGAAATGACATGAAGAAAGACAACACTGTACAAGTTTCAGTTGTCTTTTAAAATTTATTCTGTCAAATTGCTTTAAAAGTTTCTCAGCATGGGCAGCTGGCTGGTACAGTCTGTAGAGCGCGTGACTCTTGCTTGAACTTGGGGTCATGAGTTCGAGCCCCACGTTGGGTATAGAAATTACTTTTTAAAAAAAAGCAAAAGAAAATTTCAAAAAGTTTCTAAGTGCTTATTCTCAATGTCTTTACTGTCTCATTAGAATACCAGTCCTGGCCCACAGAAAGGCCCCAGGAGGTGGTTAGGTTTTACCAGAAACTCACTAGTGAGCTTCAGGGGGCAGCTTCAGAAAAGGGATGATACAAACGCCAGAGTAAGAAGATAAAGGGCAGAAAAACCCGTGAGCTCCAGTAAAGGAATGGTCAGACAGCCTCAGCTCTTCCCTCCGCCTCCCGGCCCCCCACCCCACGCCAGGTTAAAACTGTTGCCAAGGAGGGTGAGAACTCGCAAAACTACGAGGGTCATTGCTTCCAGTGAAAGTTTTTCTAGAGGAAACCTGTGTGTGTTTAAAGAGGGAAGGAAACTAGCCAAGAGGGAAAGATTTAAAATGCAAGAAATCCCAGGAGCACCTGGGTGGCTCAGTCAGTTGAGTGTCCAACTCTTGGTCTCAACTCAGGTCTTGGTCTCAGGGTTGTGAGTTTGGGGCCCACGCTGGGTGTGGAGCCTACTTAAAAAAAAAAATAGAACAATAAAATAAAATGCAGGAAATCCCCAAGGCATGGAAGGCAGGCAAATGGCCCTTGCCTGGTTCTGCCCTCTTGTCGCCCGGCACTCACCGCCCTGTCTCTGCAGCATAGCCTTGCCGAATGTCTGTGTGTCCCCTCCACAAATGCACCAAGTACCCTGCGGCCACAGGATCCTCACAGGTGCCCTTTCCTCTTCCAGGAATACTCTTCCCCCAGCTGAGGTCTTTCTTCTCCTCCGGGTCTCAGCTCTAATGAGTGACTTTGTCAGCGCAGCCTTCCCTGATGCATCCCCAACCTAAAATGAGGCCTTCTTGATGGTCTCACTGTGCTTTTCCATCACGGAGCTTAACACAGTTTAGTGTTCTCTTTATTTGTGCTTGCTCTGGTTGAACGTCTGTCTTCCTTCCTGGAATGTAAGCTCTTTGAGACGGGGACCCTGTTTCGGTCACTCCTTATTTATTGAACCCCGAGCATAGTGCCTCTCCCACAGTAAATGTTCAACATAAAACTTTTGCTATGTGAATAGTTACTAGCACCACAACAGTAATGTAATAGCTAACATTTGTGGCGTGTTTGTTAGGTGCTAAGGACTTTACAAACCTTCTCTTCTCTATTCTTTGGACAATTCTATGAGATAATTGCTGTTTTTCAAGTCAGGACAGTGAGTGTCAGCCCAGTTAACTGGTTGTCTGAGGTTAAAAGGCTTGTGAATGAAGGATCTGGGATCTGTATGCAGGTTTGTTTAATCCCCAGGGGCCAGAGAGACTGGAAGTGTGGGTGAAGGAGTGAAGACATGATCCATTTCTCAGTAGTCAGCTCGAGTTTACCATGGAGCGTGTGGAGGACACTGGGCTAGACACGCATGCATGGAGCCATGGGAGGGTTGGGACCGTCCTCTACCAGGAGAAGTGAGGGGCTAGGACCAAGTCAAGGCCAGCTAGAGGATGTGCCCTCATGAGTGTGGGCAGACTCCATGTTCACCTAACTGCCATTCAAAGAAGGCCCGAGTGTGTTCAACACAAATTCTTGACAAGTCTTCTGGAGCTAGACTCCTGAGCCTGAGTGGACAGCGCAGTTCTGCTCCAACACGGGGGGAACTTGTGGGTTACTTTGGACAAGGATAGGGAGAGAGAAGAAAAAAGAGGAGGTGGACTGAACCGGTGAGGTGGCTGAGGTTCTGTGTGTTTCACCATATGGTCTACCTCATGGCCTCCCAGGTGTTCAGTGAAGCTACAGAAATCACAGAAACTCGGGGCGCCTGGGTGGCTCAGTGGGTTAAGCCTCTGCCTTCGACTCAGGTCATGATCTCAGCGTCCTGGGATCGAGCCCTGCATTGGGCTCTCTGCTCAGCGGGGAGCCTGCTTCCTCTTCTCGCTTTACGTGCCTCTTTGCCTACTTGTGATCTTTCTCTCTCTGTCAAATAAATAAATAAAATTTAAAAAAAAATCACAGAAACTCAAGGTGAGCAGCTGTGTGTATGTGAGAGAGAGAGCGAGAAGGGGCTGGAATTCGCATTAGGTCAGCCCCAACAGGACAGGGACAGGCCTTGTGGATGTAGGGGGGGGCGATAGCCAGAGAGTGAGCCAGGCCATGGACAGAGAAGCAGCCACACATGCACCGATCTCTTGAGGGCGGCAGGATGGGGTGGGGTTGGGGTGTCTTAGCTGGCCTCTGGGTTTCATTCTGATAATAACCACTCAAGTGAGAGAAGTAGGGAAGTGCCCAGGCCTCTGGTCCACTCTGGACTGGCCTTCGCTGCTCCTTTCCGATCATGAATATGTGCTCTGTAAACATTGCAGAATATTTAAGAAGTCCAGTAAAGTGAAAGTGAAGAAAAGCCATGAGCCATTCGTCAGTCCTGAGATAGTAGCTGTATATTTCACTTCTTTCCCTTCTTCCTCTTTTCTATGTACATGTTTTCTTCCAAAGTTGGGATTGTACTTTATATATATACTTTGCTACCTTTACACAGCATAACAGCATAAACATTCTTTGAAAGAAAAGCCATGCTTCTTATTTAAGGACTTTCATATCTTCTTATAAGAAACAGAGTTGATTTCAGTAATAGAAATTTTTGCAGGAAGAAAATTGTTTGATATATAATCTCTGGACCAGCCTAACTTGATTCGAGTTCTTGTTTGTTTGTCTCCCATCTTGTACAAACCAGAAAGTCCTACGAGTTTGAAGACTTACTGCAGTCTTCCTCTGAGAACAGCGGGGTGGACTGGTACGCACAGACTAAGTTGGGGCTCACACGCACTTTATCAGAGGAGAACGTCTATGAAGACATTCTAGGTAAGAGGCCCACGTGCCTGTGTATGGGGATGAGTTTGTGAGAAAGGGGAGAGAGGAAATGGGGCTGAGTGCTTGAAACACACACACACACACACGCACCGAGTCTCCAAGAAATACGTGTACTCAGATGCATGAGCGAGCCGGGGTGGGGGTGTGTGGGGGAGGACGGATGAGGGACATGTGGGAGCAGGGACATGTGAGAGCAGGGGGCCGGAAGGGGAGTGGGAAGGCTGCTCGGAACAGCCACGAGGCGGCAGGGTGCAGCGAGACATGCCGGAGCCGTGGGGTCTCAGTGGCCATGACCGAATCTCGCTCTGCTGTATTAGCTGTATGCCAAAGAGCTGGGACCTTCCCGTCTCTGAACCTCAGTTCTCTCATCTGTATAATAAAGATGACGACAGCTACCGGGTAGGGTGGGGATGGGAGAAAACGGGATGTACAGTACCTGGTGTCACAGATGCTCAGTAAAGTGTGGGGACTACCGAATGGAGGAATATTTGGGCCACCACCCTCTCCCTGAATCTACAGGAGTGTGGCTGTAACAGGGCATCAAAATTCAGACTACCATGAATGTCTACTATTAAAAATATAAAATATAACTATTAAATATAAAATTATATTAAATATAAAATATACTATTAAAATATAAAATATAAAATATAACATTGGCCTTCATTCTTTTAAATTCTAAAGTGGAGCTCAGATTCACAGAGTTTGTTTGCATTTAAATTAGTGAGTTAAATACTCTGCAAGGAACATCACAGTTTCACTGAGGTGTGAGCTCAGCCCAGAGTCTGCGTGTTAGGGTCGAAGGGGGTAGTCAGGGAAGAAAGGAGCCAGTAAGAAGGAGAAACCCATATGCGGCCACATGCAAGGGGCGGGTAGAGCAGGTACACACGTGCATATGTGCATATAATCACCGATCCCGGAAAAGAAAACTGCATGGTGGGACAATACACGAGACTAGAAGAAGGGCGTGTATTTAGCTGAGCTATGAATTTCACCACGGACAATCTGAATTCTAGTGTCCAAGTTGTGGAGATGGGGTGCTGCCAAAGCAGTAGGCTTCCCAAGTCCAAAGTGGGTATGAGATCTGGTCTTCAGCGTGTACCTGACAGGGAAGCTTTTGGTTACAGAGATCAGAAGACCCTGCTGAAGTAAGAAGGGAGTTTGTTGGCTCATGTGACCCAAACTGGCCTGTTCTCCCGTGTTTCTTATCTCTCGGGTTCGCTCCATGCTCAGCAGCTTTCCCATGATCGCCATGTTGGCTGCCATCATCTCTGTAGAATCCGTACCTTCCAGCTGGGAAGGAGGAGCCCGTGTCCTGCACCCAAGAAAATTCCTGAGGTTCACTCTGACGGTGATGAGACCAGTTTAGGTCCCTTGTTCACCTTCATAGCCCAGGAGTGCTGTGCACTGATTGGCGTAAGCTTGGGATATGAGCCCTTGCCTGAGCTGGACACCGAGGCAGGGACTGGGGATACTCAGATTGGCTAAAGCTCTGCAGCTCAGAATGGAGTTAACTCTGCACACCTAAGAATGAGGACGTGGGAAGTTACCTCAGTGAAAATCAGGGTCCAGGAGGAAGTGGGTGGATGGGTAGCAAGATATCAGACATCCCCACACGGAGAGACCAAGGTGTTGGGTAGATATCTAATCAGGAAAACTTCCTTAATGTTCCCAGTTCCTGACTTGTTGCCTTTGACCACAGATCCGCCAATGAAGGAAAACCCTTACGAGGACGTTGAGTTACATGGTCGCTGCCTGGGAAAGAAATGCGTCTTGACCTTTCCTGGGTCTCCCACTTCTTCCATTCCTGACACACCCTCCAAGGTATGAGTCCCCAGAGGAGTAGCGTGGGGAGAGAGGTCCCCAGCACGATGGCCCCGAGCAGCCTGGAGCTCCGGGTTACACTGGAATGCCAGGCCACCCTGACTTCTGGGCTCCTGTATGCGTATATCAGCCGCCTGCCTGCTCTTCTGCCTCTAGTTTTCCTGGAACCCCTCTGTTCATCCAATCATCCTAAAATAATATTTTAGCTTCTGGGTCAACCTGAGTAAATATGATAGTACACCCATATTATACAACTATAAAGAAGAATGTCCTGACCTAAAACAAAGCCTAAAATACAAGACTGAAAATTCTGGTGCAGAAACAGTACTTCGATAGCATCCTACCATTTGTGGGGGGGTTTTGTTGTTGTTGTTGTTTTTTAATTTCACAGAGAGAGAGACAGAGAGACAGAGAGCCCAAGCAGAGGGAATGGGAGAGGAAGAAGCGGTCTCCCCGCTGAGCAGGAAGCCCGATGTGGGGCTCAATCCCAGGACTCTGGGATCATGACCTGAGCCGGAGGCAGAGGCTTAACCAACTGAGCCACCCAGGTGCCCCCATTTGTGGGGTTTTAAATAGAAAAATATACATATATGTTTGTGTATATAGAAGATTACTCTGGGGGCTCCTGGGTGGCTTAGTTGTTAGGCATCTGCCTTCAGCTCAGGTCATGGTCCCAGGGTCTTGGGATCAAGCCCTGCATCAGGCTCCCTGCTCAGCGGGGAGCCTGCTTCTCCCTGTCTTGCTCCCCCTGCTTGTGTTCCCTCTCTCGCTGCATCTCTCTCTGTCAAATAAATAAATAAAATCTTAAAAAAAAAAAAAAAAGAAGAAGATTACTCTGTACGGAAACCCAAGAATGAGTAAGTGGGTACATCTATGGAGTTGTCTGAGTGAATACCTGAAGGTCAAGGTAGAAACTGACATTTTTTACAGAACATCCCTTTGAGCCTTTTGGAATTTTGTACCATGTACATATAGATAATATAACTCTATTCATGTACATGATAATTTCAATGCATTGCCTATAGGATTGAATTTATATTCCTTAGCTTGACATTAAATAATCCTTCATAATTGATCCCTGGGCACCCATTACTACCTAATTCCCTACATTTCCTACATACAAAAGCTCCCCTCCAGCAAGAGCCTATTAATTGCCCCTCTGATATTAGAGGCCCAGGACTGGCAAACATTTCCTCTAAAGGACCAGAAAGTAAATATAGACTCTCTGTTGTAACTACGCAGAGCTGCCGTTGTTGTGCAAAGCAGCCATAGACAATATGCAAACAAATGAACGTGCTGTGTATCAGAAAAAACTATTTATGGACACCAAAATTTGAGTTTTATGTAATTTTCACATCATGAAATATTACTTATTTTCCAATCATTTAAAAATGTTTTAAAGAGGGCGCCTGTGTGGCTCAGTGGGTTAAAGCCTCTGCCTTCAGCTCAGGTCATGATCTCAGGATCCTAGAATCGAGCCCAGCATCGGGCTCCCTGCTCAGCGGGGAGCCTGCTTCCTCCTCTCTCTCTGCCTACCTCTCCATCTACTTGTGATCTCTCTCTCTCTCTGTCAAATAAATAAAATAAAAATCTTAAAAAAATGTTTTAAAGATTTTATTTATTTATTTATTTGAGAGAGAGTATGACCCAGGGGGAGGGATAGAGGGAGAGGAACAAGCAGACTCCTCACTGAGCAGGGAGCTCGACATGGGGCTCGATCCCAGAACACTGAGATCATGTCCTGAGCCGAAGGCAGACGCTTAGCCAACTGAACCAGCCAGGCAACCCTTCAACCATTTAAAAATATAAAAACTATTCTTAGGTCATGGCCTATATAGAAACAGATGGTGGGGCCAGATATGGCCAGATATTTTGCCCACCGCTGTGCTAGGTCATGTCTATGTCTGCCCTTGGTTCTTGCTCTTCTCTCCCCATCCTTTAAGGCCCAGATCAATCATGTTCCTTCAGGAAGCTTCTAGGCCATTCCAGCCCCTGGAACTTCTTCTCCTCTTACTCACTGGGCTATAGTGTTCATTTTATAACAAATTGTGATATCTCTTTGATGATTTGAAATCTGATTCAAGTCATGTAATGTATCTTAAAAACATCTCCCCAGCTATGTTAGAAATTCCTCAAGTTCCTCAGTAATATGTTTGTGTCCCCTATAAATAGTTGTTTTACAATGTATAGTTGTTCAAGAAATTAAGTAAAGGAAGGCCAAATCCAGGTTGCAAGTATCGGTTTAAGTCCCATTGCAGAGATCTATTTCCAGCCCAAGAAAGGAAGCCATGTTCCTCTCAGGGCCCCAGGGGAGGACAGCATTTGCTGGCAGCTGGGGGGTCTGCATGGGAGCCATGCCTTTTGTGCTCAGTGGTCACACAGGGAGTCTTTCTGCCACCAGTCCTCCTGAAGAGAGCTGAAGGTAGAATCCATCATGAGGGGTGGATCTCACCTAGCCAATTCCTGTCATTCTTGCCAAAGCCAGCTAACTGCTATTTTGCTCCTCCTGTGGAAGAAGGTTCTGATGGAAGAGTCCAGCACGACAGATCATTAGCAGACTCTTCCTACTTGCCTCTGAAGTGTGTTTCATCGGCTATAGATGCCTTCAACATTCAGGAAGCCCTTCATTTCCCATAGTGAACAAGCTCGGCTTAACAGAAGGCAGGCGTCACAACTCGGTCTGCCCCTTCGTGTCCCACCCGGCTCTCCCCTGCTCTCCTCTTTGTGCCTGGAAGGCTCTGCTCACCTGTTAGAACAAGAGCCACACAGTCCGAGCTGAGTGCTCCTCCCGAACGCCGGAGAATGAGGACTCAACAGCCCTTCCCTTTCCCTTCCTGCCAGGCTAGAGCAAACCCCAGGCCTCTGTCACCAGAACCGCCAAACACAGTAGGCAATCACGTCAGCAAGAGCTTGAGGTCCAGATGCAGCTGTCGTGCGGACAGTCCGGGTGCCCAGGGCGCATGTCGGCTTGCCGCTGAAACTCACAGGCGCTGCCGGCCCTTCGCGAGTCATCAGCGGGACGCGGCGTCCATGCTCGCTCCTCTGCTCTCCCACATCTGGGTGTCTGGTTGGTGGCCCCGTTCTGGGGGACAGCTGCAGACTTCACCACTTCCTCCGTTTGGCTCATCACATATTCATGGGGTGTCCGCCGCATCTGGGCTGCATCTGGGGCCTTAGAATTTGCAGAAGCTGTCCCTCTGTGGCCACCTCCTCTGTCAGCCTCCGAGAGATCCTATGACATCTTGTACAATTGTCATTTAATCAGATCGTGCCCAGTCCTAGTCCAGAGGTCAGGGTCAGCTGGACAGACAGAAAGGAGCAATTGTGCAGCAGGGGGCAGATGCTAATGCTTATCAGCACTCAGGCGAGCTCCTGAGATGGAGCCATTTTCTTTTCCTGCTGTGGGTTACCCACCATTCGCACACCTAGAATAGCATACTAAATGTGTTAGGAACTAATTTTTATAATAAAGGAAATCTAGGCTAACGCGAGACAATTTTTTTTTAAGTAGGGTCCACGCCCAGCGTGGAGCTCAGCCTGGGGCTTGAACTCACGGCACTGAGATCAAGATCTGAGTGGAGATCAAGAGTTGGACACCTAAGCAACTGAGCCACCCAGGCGTCCCAAGGCATTTTTTTCTTATGTACTGACATGTAAGACGTTAGGGAACAAAATGTATCACTAGCTAATTCTCTGGTTGCCTGGAGAGCCCACCCACACACCATTCCCACCAAAAAACCGTACATCACTTAATCGGAACTACAGAGGCCGTATCTGGTCAAGCGTGTGAGTTCTAGAGTCTGACAGCCTGCCTTTGAAACTTGCGGAGACCACTTGCTAGTTACTTGTGTGACTTTGGGCATATGATCTCATCTGCACGTGTCAGCTTTGTCACTGATAAAATAGGAACATTTAGGAGCACCTGCCTGGCTCAGTTGGTTAAGCAGCTGCTTTCAGCTCAGGTCATGATCTCAGGGTCCTGGGATTGAGCCCCGAGTTGGGCTCCCTGCTCAGTGGGAAGTCTGCTTCTCCCTCTGCCTCTGCTCCTCCCCACCCCTGCTTGTGCTCTCTCTTTCTGACAAATAAATCAAATAAATACATGACGTATTAAAAAAAAAGGAACAATTATAGTACTCTCCTTTTAGGAGTCTTATGAAGATTAATCAAATTCATACTTGTAGGGGTGCCTGAGTCACTCAGTCGGTTAAGCATCTGCCTTCGGCTCAAGTCATGATCCCAGGTTCCTGGGATCAAGCCCACGTCAGGCTCCCTGCTCAGCAAGGAGCCTACTTCTCCCTCTCTTCTCCCCCTGCTTGTGTTCCCTCTCTTGCTGTGTCTCTCTCTGTCAAATAAATAAATAAAATCTTAAAAACTAATTCACACTTGTAAACCACTTAGTCTAGTGCCTGCAACATAAGTACTATTTATGTGTGTTTGGTAAATATAGAAAATTAGGCTTTTCAGTTTGTGTTCCTTTTAAAAATAACCTTATTTCATGTCATCACAACATTCTCATCACAAAAGTTTTTTTAGGGGTGCCTGGGTGGCTCAGTCATCTGCCTTTGGCTCAGGTCATGATCCTGGAGTCGCAGGATCAAGCCCTATGTCTGGCTCTCTGCTCAGTGGGGTGTCTGCTTCTCCCTCTGACACCCCCTCTCTTGTGTTCACTTTCTTTGTCTGAAATAAACAAAATCTTTTTTAAAAAGTTTTTTTTTAAATACTGAAAAGTATAATGAAGAATATAAAACTCATCCAAAATTAGGGATTTTTATTTTTTCTGTAACAGATTGTTAGTGTGGACGTGTGTGTGTGTGTGTGTGTGTGTGTGTGTGTGTGTGTGTATACATAAAAAAGATTTGGAATGATGTATATATACTTTTATATTTTTGCAGGTCTTTTATATTTATCCTGAGTATTTCCCCACATCATTAATTTTTTTAAATAATTTTTATTGCCTGCATGGTATTCCATTGTTTAAATGTAATGTCTTTCCTTACGTTAGCATAATGTGTCAATTGTTGAAATGTGTGTGTGTGCCTTCCTATGTATTTCTGTGTGTGTATATGGAAATATGTGTACCTGTGGGCATATATGAACAGATGTGTATGCTTGCGAGAATGACACCTGAGTACTTGGAGGAGGCCTTTAGAAAAGAGAGTAGGAACGAGGTTGAGTTAGGTAAGGACGAGATGAAATACTTTGTATCAAGGACTCTTCGTCTCTTTACATCACTGTCTCCTGAGGTAGTAAGACAGGGGCAGCGGAGGACAGGAAGGAGTTAAGCCACCATTCTCAGATGAGAAGGGTGAGTGAACCCTGGCCCAAGTCCAGGCCAGCTCCCTCTAGGGAGGCACGCAGTTTCCCTCTCCTCCCTACCAGGAAGGCCCCTGGCCAGGACCCATCACACTCGGTTCCCTCAAATAACTCATGAAGTTTCAACAGAGAGTTCTTGTCTGCATTTCTTTCTTGGACATCATAGATCTTTTGCTGGGTCCATCGTGAATCCAGTATTTATAAGATTAGGGAGACTCTGTGTGCCTCTGCAACAGTTAGGCTCCTTCTTAGAGGTTGTTCTAGAGAGACACAATGGGAATGGGCATATTATCATCAAGACGTGTTGGTGTGAGGCTTTCTGATCAAAAGCTGGAAACTTCTCTGGGCCCTAGCCTGACATAGTCATCCCTAGGGTCCTGTAGTATCTTTCCTTTTGATACTGTAGTTCAGGTTTGGCACAACTACTGCTGGGTGACTGGTTTTGTACATCAAGTTTTTCTGGAACATGGCCACACTCATTCACACACATATAGTGTGTGGCTACTTTTGCATTGCAATCGCGGAGTTGAGTAACTGTGACAAAGCCTGCTGCTCCCTGCTAAGGTCTAAGATTCACACCCTCATTTTCAAAGGCCTTCCACAGACAATTTGATGTCATCATTGCTGTATGATCTCTTCCATCTGTTTCACTGCACTCGCTCTAAGCCATGAGCACTCTTTCTGGCCTGATTTTTTTTTTTTAAGATTTTATTTATTTATTTGTCAGAGAGAGAGCACAAGCAGGGGAGCAGCAGGCAGAGGGAGAAGCAGGCTTCCGCTGAGCAAGGAGCCCGATGTGGGACTCAATCCCAGGACTGGGATCAGGACCCTGGCTGAAAGCAGACGCTTAACCAGCTGAACCACCCAGGCGTCCCTCTGGTCTAATTCGCATTTCCTCACTTCTATGGCTCTTCCCAGATTGTGCTGTCTACTTGAGAATGCTCCCCTCAGAGTCCTGTAGGTCCTCTGTTATCAGTTAAGCAGCAGCTAAAATTCCACCGTCTCATGAAAGCTCCCTGGACATTTGGGGGCTGATTCTGGGTGCTCTGGGGGGCACTCCAGGGCCCCATTCTCTGGCAATGCCACCTCGGGGGGAATCCAGCCCACAAAACCCCAGCCCCCACCAGGTCTCTGGACACCATTTAGAGAGCTGGGTGCCATGTTTTGATATCTTTCTGTTTTCTTTCTTCTCAGACCTTTTCGTAGGTCGAATCTTTGAACAAACACTTTCACAACCTATAAGTCTAATGAAAACAGATACCTGCTTTTTGCCAACAATTTGATAGGCGATTCTAATGCAGTGAAAGAAATGGGGCCATTTCCTTGGATTTCACTGCAAATGGAATTTGGTCTATAAGAAAGCTTGTCATTCTTCCTTCTTTTTGTGCTGGTTTAATTATTAAGATGCCCACAGTGAGCAAACCGTACTGGCTTTTTCTACTCAGGGCTTGTGGTACTAATTGATTGTATCCTGTAAACTCATGATGCAAACATCGGAGCAGGCCACTTAGGAAGGCTAGGAGTCTTTGTTCCCAGAAATCTTTAAAAAGAAAAGGTTTCGGAGTGATTGTTATATGCTATTCAGAACTATACAAGAATTGAGAAATCAATGGAACAGAATAAGACTATTCTATAAGAGTTTAAGATATAATGAATGTGGCCTTGTAAACTGATAGCAAAAGACAGACTCATTTATTAAATGGAATAGGGATAACTTAGCTTGGAGAAAAATCAGCTTAGACTAATATTCAATGAAATAAATTACTGATGGATTACTGAATAAAATATGTTCAAAATAGACTAAGAAAATCCAAAAGAAAATGGGATTAAGTATGTATTAAACCTCTGAAAAGATGCAGATTTTCTAGAGAGACAAGATTAAATCAATCGCACAGGAAAAGATAAACAGATTTTCATATATAAAAATTTCACATGATCCAAAAAAAAAAAAATGGGAAAACACACTTGCAGCAAAACTGACAAATAATTATATCTGTTCTATATAAAGAGCTCATTCAATTAATATAAACACTGGGATCCCAAAAGATAAATAGGCAAAGAACATAAATAATGTACTAAAGAGAGCTACCTAGGTGGCTCAGTTGGTTAAGCATCTGCCTTCAAGTCAGGTCATGATCTCAGGGTTTTGGGATTGAGCCCCACATCAAGCTCCCTCGTGGGGAGCCTGCTTCTCCCTCTCCCTCTGTCTCTCACCCCGCCTGTGCTTTCTCTCTCTTTCTCTCAAACAAATAAATAAAATATTTTTTTAAATAACATACTAAAGAAAAAAGCAGTTAGCGTATCAAAGTTTGAAAAAATGTCCATGTTATGTGAGAAAAATTTATATTGAATGCCTGTTGTGTATCAGGTATTTTGCTAGATGCTGTATATACCTTTTCACCACCTAATTCATTAATTCATTAAAAAAAAAGACACTTTGGGGCACGGGGGTGGCTCAGTGGATTAAAACCTCTGCCTTCAGCTCAGGTCATGGTCTCAGGATCCTACGATCGAGCCCTGCATCAGGCTCCCTGCTCAGCGGGAAGACTGCTTCTCCTCTCCCACTCCCCCTGCTTGTGTTCCCTCTCTCTCTGTGTCTCTCTCTGTCAAATAAAATCTTAAAAAAAAAAAAGAAGACACTTTACAGTTATAATTGTAGTATCATACAGTGTGTGTCCTAGAAGTACCTTTAGGAAATGGGTAGTCCAAGTAGTTTTTAAATTTTATCTTACTAATATTTCGTATCTCCATGTTAACATATTCATATGGTTCAAAGTGTAAGGAGTATGAAAGGTATATAGTGAAAAATCTTCCTCTTGCCCCTGACCCTCCATTTCTCTCCCCCAGAACAAGCACTGTTAGTTTCTGATGTATCCTTCAGAACTATTCTATGCATCCAACCAGCAGAATAGCTCCTTAAAACACATACAGATATCAAAATGTTATACCAACTGTTCTACCCTTTGCCTTTTGTGCTTAACAGTATGCATCTGAGAGAACCTTCTATATCAATACATTAAGATTTTTTTATACCTGCATTGCATTCCACTGTGTAGATGTACCATAATTTATTTGGCTAGACTCTGCTGACGGACGTTTAGGTTGTTTCCAGTATTTTGTGTTTACAAACCATTTCACAGTATACAATATAGTTTGTACAATATAGCTTGCCTCATACAATGTAACTTGGCACAAGTATATTATCAGTAGGGCCCATTCCTACTGGTAGAATTGCTGGTGGAAAGGTGTATGCATTTGTAGTTTTTTTGACACTGCTCCATTGTGCTCCATAAAACTGTACCAATTTCCAGTCCCACCAACATTGTATGAAAGTGTGAAAGGGGGCGCCTGGGTGGCTCAGTGGGTTAAAGCCTCTGCCTTCGGCTCAGGTCATGATCTCAGGGTCCTGGGATGGAGGCCCTCATCGGGCTCTCTGCTCAGCAGGGAGCCTGCTTCCTCCTCT
Source organism: Ailurus styani (assembly GCA_002007465.1). Taxonomy (NCBI): domain Eukaryota; kingdom Metazoa; phylum Chordata; class Mammalia; order Carnivora; family Ailuridae; genus Ailurus; species Ailurus styani. Next base: position 2,319,515 of record LNAC01000057.1, read on the forward strand.
CTCTCTGCCTGCCTCTCTGCCTACCTGTGATCTGATCTCTCTCTGTGTGTCAAATAAATAAAATCTTTAAAAAAAAAAAAAAGTGTGAAAGGGACTATTTCCCTCACTTTCGCTAATCCAGTGAATTATCAAATTTATCTTTGCTAATAATCTTTGAGTGAAAAATGTCTCTTTGATGGAGTTTTAATTTTCTCTTATGAGTGACGCTAAGAATCTTTTTCTATATCAAAGCATCATTGTATTTCTTTTTCTGTAAGTTTTCCATTCCTATTTTTTTTACCTGTTTGTCTTTTCATTAATTTGTAGTATGTTTTAGAAAAATGAGTTCTGGGCGCCTGGGTGACTCAGTGGGTTAAACGACCGCCTTCAGCTCAGGTCATGATCTTGGAGTCCCAGGATCAAGTCCCAGATCACACTCCCTGCTCAGTGGGAAGTCTGCTTCTCCCTCTGACCCTCTCCCCTCTCATGCTTTCGCTCTTTCAAATAAATAAATAAAATATTTTTTTAAAAAAAGAAAAGAAAAATAAGTTCTATAAGCTTCAGGATTTGGGGGAGGTTTTTTTGTTCTTTTTTTTCTTTTCTTTTCTTTTTTTTTTTTTTAACCAGTTTTCTTTTTGTGTTTGACCTTAAAGTGGCCCGTTTTTAGAAATAAGACACTGAGGGCGCCTGGGTGGCTCAGTGGGTTAAAGCCTCTGCTTTCTGCTCAGGTCATGATCTCAGCGTCCTGGGATCGAGGCCCGCATCGGGCTCTCTGCTCAGCAGGGAGCCTGCTTCCTCCTCTCTCTCTCTGCCTGCCTCTCTGCCTACTTGTAATCTCTCTCTCTGTGTCAAATAAATAAATAAAATCTTTTAAAAAAAAGAAAGAAAGAAAGAAATAAGACACTGAGGGGTGCCTGGGTGGCTCAGTCGTTGAGCGTCTGCCCTCGGCTCAGGTCATGATCCCAGGGTCATGGGATCGAGCCCCGCATCAGGCTCCCTGCTCGGGGGGAGGCCTGCTTCTCCCTCTCCCACTGTCCCTGCTTGTGTTCCCTCTCTCACTGTGTCTCTGTCAAATAAATAAATAAAATCTTAAAAAAAAAAAAGAAAGGAAGGAAGAAAGAAGGAAGACACTGAGCCTTAGGGATTGAAACCCTTTGTACAAGAGGTACTCGGCTTAGCAGGAGGGTCAAAGCTGGGCTTAGGTCTTCTCCCTCCCAATACAGTGGGTCTTGGTTCTCAGAATGCCTGATTTGTACAGATGGGGGATTGAGCCAGTGAATTCCCCCTTGCCTAAAAAGTGAGACAGGATTGGGGGTGCCTGTGTGGCTCAGTTGGTTAAGCATCTGCTTTGGGCTCAGGTTGTGATCCTGGGATCCTGGGATCCCCTCCATCCTGCTCATGCTCTCTCAATCATGCTGTCTCTCTCTCAAATAAATAAATAAATAAATAAATAAATAAAATCTTTAAAAAAGAGAGAGAGAGAGAAAGACTGGATTGGATCTGCATCCTTTATCAGAGACAAACTCAGCATAACCCTGGGAAGAAAGACCAGCTTTCCCCTCTCCATCTCGTGGTCTGTATCACTGGCACCCCCAGCTATCTCCCACTTAGGCCCTTTGTATTCACTCTTCTTTTCTTTTCTCCTTTCCTCTCCCAGCAGTCATTGGCCAAACCTGCTTTTTTCCGGCAAAATTCAGAGAGGAGGAACTTCAGACTGCTGGACACCAGGAAGCTGAGTCGGGATGGATATGGGTCCCCCTCCAAAATCAGCCCCCCCTCCACGCCCAGCAGCCCTGATGACACTTTCTTTAACCTTGGAGACCCACAGAATGGCAGGAAGAAAAGAAAGATACCCAAGGTAAGGCTTGCAACAAGCTTCGCGTGTGGATGTGCACTCTCCCTTCCCTGCAAAGGAAGGCTGCAGAGGAGTCCGGGCAGAGAAGAGAACGCTGGCCCTCTTCTACCTGCTTCATCACAGGCCAGGTAGACACTGTGAAGCCAGCAGGCTGGGCTCGCTGGGCATTTGTCCTAATAGTTACTGTGGTCCTGCCTTCCCTTTAGCCTTTCCTCTCCCAGCCTAACCTCTCACTGTACTCATGATCCCAGACCACGTTTCCAATGCCCGGCCTCAAGAGGTCCTCCTTCATGGCCTTGAAAAGTAGAACTCCAGTCATCACGCGCTAACTCACACTTGGCCCAGCACCGGCTGCAGAGGCCGTGCCATGTGGAGCCTGTGCTCTGAGGCGACACTTGTCAAAAGCACATCTTTCCTGGCTCTTTTCCAACCCGAAAGGTAAAACGTGCCCAGGCAGGTGTGGTTCCTAAAGCGTCTGCTAGTGATTCAGTTCCCTTTTGCTCTGTTCCAGCCCTGCTGCGCTGGTCCGTCTTCAGTGGTCACTTTGGTACCAACTTCTATGGGAACTTTTAGAACAGGGATTCTTCATTTCAGGGTACATGGATCGATGGATGGATGGGATTTAGGGGTCGCGAAACCCAGAAAATTGCGTAAGACTTTATATGGAGAGTTTGGGGTGACGGAGGCAAGAGGGGGAAGATTGTAGGTTTCATCAGATTTCTCAAAGTGATGCATTGACCTGAAAGTCATGGGACATTTGCAAGCTGGTTCCTCCTATCAGTTTGGTTAGTCGGTATTTTGAGGCGTAATTTCACTCCTACCACACCCGTCCCCAAGTTTCTCATTCAGATGAAGTTAAGTCACCTTGCCCATCAAAGTGCCTTCTGAAGAGTAGGGGCTGCAGAGTAACCTGCCGCCTGGTGGGAGGGGGGTTCTGGTGGGAGGGGGGTTGTAGTTGGAACAGGAGAGCAGACGTCTTCCTTTGTTTTGCTGATGAAGGGCAGACAAAGGGACCAGGACAGGAGCCATGGCTCCTCTCCCTATTCGATCTCGACCTCGTACGGCCTAACCCTAAGGATCCCTAACCCTAACCCATCTCAGGGCTTCTGTCACCAGATGGGTTAGCTAGAGTCAGCCTGGAAAATGTGCCGCTGAGCGGTGGTGTCTGGAGAGCAGTAGGAGAGATCATGAAAGGCCTCCGTGAGCGTGGACAAGTGCTCCCCTGCAGGGAGGGGTGGTGTGCTGGGTCTGCTGGGTGCAGGGCGCGACCATGCAGTCCCAAGCTAGAGCTCGAAATCCACCGTAATCCCTGCCCCCTCACCGCCCGGTGCTGCTCAGATGGTCTTTGGCACGGTTCCGACAGAAGGGGCCCTGCCTGGGAGGCTTTTTATTTTTGCTGTCTCATCCGTCCCCCCACCCCTGCCCCGGGGGAGCAAAGGCTGCTCCCAAACCACAGTGACATGTGGCATCAGAGAGAAGCAGCCATCACACAATTAGCCAATCAAATTGTCTCCCTGTGTCTCAGCTGCAGGCATTAGTATATTTAGATATCACCCGTTCATACATCAGTGAGGCTGGCAGCCTCCTTTAGTGTTCTCGAAAGTCATGTTCCTGTCTGGTAGAAAAGAGTAGTTGAAAGATGCCAGTGGACCAGTGGGAAATGGCCCCCCGCTCCGTCTTTCCCCGGCCTTCCATCGGCCCAGAAGAGAATGAGCCGCAAAGGAATCCCAGCTGCACGTGGAGAGGAAGCTGCTAACACTGGCTTTTCTTCTCCCGGTGTCTGGCAGCTGGTGTTGCGAATCAATGCCATTTATGAGGCCCGGAGAGGAAAGAAACGCGTGAAGAGGCTGTCCCAGTCAACAGAGAGCAACTCAGGAAAAGGTAGGACCCCCACCAGCGCCCCAGCTCCCCCAGCAATGGGAAAAGAGGCTTCCAGTTGTTTCAGGTTGGCTCACCGAAGAGAACAAGTCAGTGCTTTGTAAATATCTCCTGTTGTCCTTGGGACAGCGAAGAGCGGGGAAGGAGCTCAGCCTGCCGGTCCCGTTTCACTGTCTGTCTTCACTGTCTGTCGGTCAAGCCAGCCCAGCGCCGCAAGCTCCGAGCTCACCCTGGGAGCCGCCTTCTTTGCTTTGCGTGCATAAAAGGAGCCAGTACCTGCTATATTACTGGATATAAATACCATCTGAAGTAGAGCCACATTAATTTGGAAATGACATTTAGCTGGGCCAAGACATCGTTTGTCCATTACATTGAAATCAACAGAAAGAAAATAGCCCCTCTGAAGTAGAAATATTGGATTTGGGTCATTTCACACCAAAAGTTTCCTGTATTAGAAAAACTTTCTTCCCATTGCCATTTTTTTGTTTGTTGATTGTCTGTTTTTCTTTCTAGTGACAGATGAGAACAGCGAGTCCGACAGTGACACGGAGGAGAAGCTGAAAGGTGAGCAGACCAGTTGCCGTGCAGGGCATGGGCAGGGGCCTGCAGAGCCGTGGAGATGGCCCTTCCTGCTTAATGTGAGGGAGGGCACAGAGCGGCCTTGCACGAGCTCGTAGGGCAAGGCGTGACTGTCCGAGGGGACGGGGGGACCCACGGGGTGCGCGGGGGCTGGTCAGTCCTGAGCATGACCGTCGTGGGCCCCTTCGGCCATGGAGCCTGGGGCCCCAGAGGTGCAGGGTGGCTGCGGGCACAGCGGCCCTTCCCCGTACCTCTCCGTTAGAGGCGTTTTCCCCACCTGGAAGGTACAGCGCTGCTGGCCTGGGGTTCCAGACACCCGGGCTCTTGTCCTACTCCCGTGAAAACCGCTGGAAGAATAGGAGGAGATCACTTAAGATCTCGGGGCCTCTAGTTCCTCAACTGTCCAATGAAGTCACTGTAGTAATTGGTCTCTGTAGATCTAAACTCGGTGACCTTGGTCTAGGCTTTAGTGAGTTTTGCACAATTTCTCAGACCGCAGGGGGAAGCCCAAGAGAGCCACGGTCCAGGCCTGCCGAGGGAGGTGATGGGGACCCGTCCGGTCAGCGGCCCCGCTTCGTTCATGTCTCCCACCCGGCTGCTCCCCGGCCACCGCTGGGACGAGCAGGCCCTTTTCCATCACAGAGAAGAGCGGCGGGAGGGAAGGCGGGCGGGAGCTCCCGAGTTAGTCACGGCTCTGTAGGGCCTGTCACGCAGATGATGACAAAATTCCCCTGCTCTCCAAGCTCTGTGGTCTGGATCTTGTCACATCTCACAAACCGAAAGATGAAGGAAGTGTGCGAGGGGAGGAGTCGGCGTGCCCAGCCCGCGTGACCGAGGGCCACAGGGATGACTCACGCCGCCGCCCCAGGTCCCCCGGCCAACCCATGGCAGAGCCCCCGTCCCAGGCTTCCGCACCCCCCTTGGCCCCGCGGCCCGTCCGGAGCTGCTCCTCCCCGAAGTTTGGCCAGGACGCCAAACCAAGACTTCCCTCCTCATCTGTTAAGTGCGGGCACCCTTGGGTGGGACCGGAAGGGGTGCTCTGGCCCCGGGGGCCACACACGCTGTCACGGCTCTGTGCAGATCCGCGGCGGAAAGCCTGGCGCCCAGGCCTCACCGTCCCTCTCTCGCCAGCTCACAGCCGGCGCCTGGTCAACGTCAAGTCCCGCCTGAAGCACGCTCCCAGGTACCCGACCCTGGACCGGGAGCTCACGGAGCACCGGCAGAGGCAGCTGTTCGAGTACTTCGTGGTCGTGTCCCTGCACAAGAAGCAGGCCGGGGCCGCGTACGTGCCGGAGCTCACCCAGCAGTTCCCGCTCAAGGTACGGGGCGGCGGCCTGGGCGGCCTGCTGGGGGCCTGCAGCCCTTGTGCCACCTCTTGCCGGGACTCGGTTTCCCGGGTGCGGGAGTCTGCGGGACGCTCGCTGCCTAGAATCTCGAACCGTGAGGCCTCCGTAGGGAACAGCAAATGAAAAAGCTGCCGCTGGAGAATTTGGGAGGTCCCAGGAAGTGAGGGCTTCCAGGGATTCAAAGTACAGACAAAAACACTTACTCACTTCCTGGGGCGACTGCGCTGACCGTGCCTTCCCCTTCACCCTCCCCGTCTCCTTATCCAGCCACGCCTCTTCCCGAGCTGTCCTAGAAGCCACTTTCCCACCAGCCACACAACTGTCCCCAGGGAGGGCTGTGTTTGTGTCCATGCCGAACATCCGTACGCACACCACGTAGCCCCCTGGATGTGTGCACCGGAGTCCTCCTCTGTTCTACCACGGTTCCTGAAATGGCCCTCGGCAAAGTCTAAAATGGCATGACCAATAATGTAGGAATTATTTTTAGGCTTCGACATCAAGATTACAAAGGCTCTGTTCAGCCCGACCAGAATTTACTGAGACCCTGTTACATTCAAGCTGTTTTCTGCATGGCTGCCTCACTACAGAGATGAGCAAAATGGGTTAGCTGCCCTCGGGAGGCTCACACTCTGGCAGAAGGACAAAAGATAAGCTTACAAAGGCTCCTGAGGTAGAATGTGACACTGTATCCCCAGTTCCTACAGTGAAGGTGCTCAGAGGCAGGAAGCGGGGACGGAGGACCTGTCCTGGTCCCCTCAGGGTCCTCCCTTTGCTGCCCACCCACACATAATCCCAGTATCCACGGAGGCCTAGGTCTCCTCCTGCCCTGGTTCAGCTTCCTTCTGTCCCGCGCACTGTGGTCCTGTGCAGCAGTCAAGTCCTGTCCTTGGAATATACGATGGAAACTCTGTGATTGAAGTAAGCCAGGGGCATCAGTCCTAACTGGCTGTATTCACCTTCCTTTAGCTGACCTCCAGGGATGATCCCCTGAAAACCCCAATACTATAGGTATGCCCACATTTATTTATTTGTTTGTTTGTTTGTTTGTTTGTTTGCACAAGAAGGAGAAGGGGGTGCAGAGGGCGTAGAGAGAGAGAATCTCAAGCAGACTCTGCTGAGAGCAGAGCCCGACGCAGGACTCAATCTCACAACCCTGAGATCATGACCTGAGCTGAAATCAAGAGTAGGATCCTTAACTGACCCTTCACAGGCGCCCCATAGGTATGCCCACATTTAGTGGAGGCCCACACGGAGCAAGCACCGAGGCGTGAAGGACGGTTTTATCCTGTTTACTTCCCTCGGGGCCAAGCACAGTGTTGTACACATGGCAATATTTAATCAGTGTTCCAGGAACAAAGGCATTAATTCACGAATTAATGAATAAATCACCATAATTATTGAATGCTTATAGTTTCCAACCTGGAATCCCCAGGTTCTTAGACATACACGTTAGAACTTGTTTTGAGCAGAAACTCGTATAGTCATTGTTGGAAAGGGGACCAATGTGGAAATATATCAAGAAAAGGTCATCTATAATCCCACTCCACAGAGATCATCGATGTTAGCATTTTATTATGTTTTCTCAGACTTTTCTGAGAGCGTAGCTTTCTGACAAAACTGGTGTTATACACTGTATAATTTTTGCATCACATTTTATAAACACACCATTATTTAAAAAACCTATTTAATATAAATCCTAAAGCATTATCTTTAAAATTATATGAAGCTCTGTTATATGGGTATGCCCTAATCTGTTAAATCAGTCTCTTTCTGTTGGAAATGTATCTTGTTGCCAGTGTTATTTTAGATATATATTTTGAATGTTATGTGATCATTCTGTACATGCATTTTTTGCAGATTAGGCTATTTTATATCTTCTTGTCTTTTCTCTGTCAGAAGGACCCTTCCTCCTCCCTCTTTCTCCTCCTCTCATGAGTTTTATGAGTCACCTTGACCAAGACTTACCCTCCATGTTTGCACACTAGAGGTCATGCCTGCCACGTTCCACTAAAATGGTGAATACCATGTAATTACCTTTTTTTTTAAGATTTATTTATTTATTTATTTGTTTATTTATTTATTTATTTGACAGAGAGAAATCACAAGTAGGCAGAGAGGCAGGCAGAGAGAGGAGGAAGCAGGCTCCCTGCTCAGCTGAGCAGGGAGCCCGATGCGAGCCTCGATCCCAGGACCCTGAGATCATGACCTGAGCCTAAGGCAGAGGCTTTAATCCACTGAGCCACCCAGGCGCCCATACTGTGTAATTACCTTTATGACAGTTCATGGAGACTGGGAAAATTTTTGGCTATTTTGATTGCTTGTATTTGTGAGAGACAGCTCCCTGTCTCACTTCCTGGAAATGAGTATATGTGCATGTAAGAGCACGTATGTGCCCATATGGGTTGAAACTCCTGTATTGATGACAGCATGTGTAGGCACATGTGTGTACACACATATTTGTGTGTGTCGTGCATGTGATCAGAGGGATGGGCCATGTCAAAAAGTGCTGGAACTTGCTTCCCTACAAGGCCTACCCTGCAGTTCTCTAATGGTTTCCACTGTGGAGAAATGCCCTTGTTCTTTCCCTTGGTCTTCTTTATAGTTTATGGCTCTTCCCTCTGGGGTGATAAGTGACCCCTCCCAACAACTACACCCAGCTGGTATTTGCTTCCCTATGAGACTGTCCAAGGACAGTCACAATTATTGCTTTGGCAACAGTCTGACCTAGTGAATTATCAACTCAAAAACTGCTCCAGGACCAGTTGGAATCTTCTGGGTCATGGATGGAAGAGAGAACTCATCATATAGAAAAGAGACAGTGACTACTGGTTCTGAAGAAGGAAAACCAAAGGACAGTTACTGATTGGCTTTAAGTCTATAAATGGTGGCTGTGTTTCATTCACTGATAGTTGTCTCAGCCATTAATATTAGTACAGCTTTAGTTATTTTCGCTGTAGCCTAAGGGGAAACATACTAGAAGTAGGTTTAAAGTTGGAAAAAAAGTCAGCCTGGTGCTTTATTCCTTTGGACACTCTCTGTAGAGACCTCCCCTCTCTGACATTTGGTGTCTGGGGAAGGCTTGTTGATCCTCTGGGAAGCATTCAGCGGTGCTGCTGGTCTGCAGACTTCAGAAGCTGTCTGCAAAGCTGGTTTGACGTGGAGCTCAATGGCAAGCCCTGAAAGACAAAATAAGAAATTGATGGAAAATATTACAGAAAGAATTTAGGCTAAACATTAATTACAGTTTTCTAACTTCAGAAATTCAGGCTCCACTTACTTCAAATATTTGGTAAATCAAATTACTGAAGGTAACTTGAGCATAATTTATTTTGCTTTAACTCTTTATAAAGAGAAGTTAACAAGTATAAACCTGTCAATAACAAACAACAGAAGGGGCACCTGACTGGCTCAGTGGGTTAAGCCTCTGCCTTCGGCTCAGGTCATGATCTCAGTGTCCTGGGATCGAGGCCCGCATCGGGCTCTCTGCTCGGCAGGGAGCCTGCTTCCCCCTCTCCCTCTGCCTGCCTCTCTGCCTACTTGTGATCTCTCTCTGTCAAATAAATAAATAAATAATCTTTAGAAGTACAAATTTATTTTTTAAAATGCTAATTACTAATTATTCCTTTTTGTTTCCTAAACTTGAAACTACAGTGCTTCATTTGTAACATGGCATAAAAATACAACATAAAATTCGCTCTCCCAATATTTCCAAGTATACAACTGTATACTTGTATACAGTGTACAGTGTTGTCAACTGCACACACGTTGTTCAGCAGGTCTGCAGAATAGGGTGCAAACAGACTCCTGTTCACATGCAAATAAGTAAACACATGGCTTTAAGTACCATCTCTGATCAGACTTTCTAAATTTGTTCTATTTTTTTTTAAGATTTTCTTTTTTATTTGAGAGAAAGCGCAAGCCATTAGCAGGGGGGAGGGGCAGAAGGAGAGGGAGAAGCAGACTCCTTGCTGAGCAAAGAGCCCCATGCAGGGCTCAGTCCTGGGACTTCAGGATCATGACCTGAGCGGAAGGCAGACACTTCACCGACTGAGCCACCCAGGCACCCCTGTTCTGTTTTGTAATGAGAGGCTGTTTATCTAGTCTATCATGTCAAATAAATCAGAGAGAGAGAGAGAAAGAGAGACTGAAGATTAAGATTCCTAGCTAGAGGGGCACCCCCAGGTGGCTCAGTCAGTTGAGCATCTGACTCTCGATTACAGCTCAGGTCATGTTCTCAGGGTCATGGGATCAAGCCCTGCTTCGGGCTCCACAGTTAGCACAGAGTCTGCTTGTCCCTCTCCCTCTGCTCCTCCCCACTGCTCTCTCTCTCTTAAAAAAAATAAATAAAAGTTAAAAAAAAAAAAAAAGAAGAAAAAACAATCTTCCCTAGTTGAATTCCACACCAGTTGTGTGACCATGGACAAATCACTTAACATGTCAGGGCTATTTCCTTATCTCTAAAATAAGAATGTGACACTGGTTGATGTCTAGTTTCCTTTTGGTTCTGACATTCAAGGACATTGAAATTAATTGAAGTTTACTGTATAATGTAATTTAACTGGATGTGTTCACTAAGAAGTGTTATAAAATGTCTTTGCCGGAATTGAGGAAGGACAGCTTTCAGGGGCCCAGAGGTTGGAAGACCAGAGTTAAGGCTCTGCCTTACAGATTCATGAATCTCCTATTTGGAAGGGATTGTTTTGACACCTTTTCCCTATTGATTAAAATAGTTACAGTCCAGGGGCACCTGGATGGCTCAGTCAGTTAAGGGTCTGCCCTTGGCTCAAGTCATGATCTGAGAGTCCTGGGATCCAGTCCCACATCAGACTCCTGCTGAGCAGGGAGCCTGCTTCTCCCTCTCCCTCTGCCACTCCCCCTGCTTGTGCTCTCTCACGCTCTCTCTCTCTCTCTCTGTGTCAAATAAGTAAAGAAAATCTTTTTTAAAAATAATAAAAAATAAAAAAGTTATAGTCCACAAAAAATACAAGAAATATGCAAAAAATTTTTTAAAAATTAACAAGTTATATTCGAGAATGTTAGCAGCAAGAATATATTTTTTTAAGATTTTATTTATTTATTTGACAGAGAGAGACACAGCGAGAGAAGGAACACAAGCAGGGGGAGTGGCAGAGGCTTCCCGCCAATCAGGGAATGTGGGGCTTGGAGCCGGAGGCAGATGCCCAACGACTGAGCCACCCAGGAGCCCCAAGAATATTTCTCTAAAACACACTCTTTTCTCTTCCCCTTACTTCTCCCACAAGACTGGAGTTGACAGTGCCCTGGGGAAAAAAGTCCCCAGCAGACTGAGCTGCAGACGCTTCCTGAGGTCAAGGCGATGGTCTCAACTGTGGGAAGGTGGAAGATGTAGTCTTGCCAAGCGTCTGCCTCTCTCTCTCCCACGCTGGGGCTTATTCCCCAACCTTCTCTCGCCCTTCTCCCTGCAGTTGGAAAGGTCTTTCAAGTTCATGAGAGAGGCTGAGGACCAGCTGAAGGCTATCCCTCAGTTCTGTTTCCCTGATGCCAAGGATTGGACTCCTGTCCAGCAATTCACCAGGTATGTGCTGGCTTCTCCCTTCCCCAGCCCCGAAGGCTAAGGCAAGAACCAGGGAGGGCAGCCGAGAGGACAGACGCCGTCATTCAGTCTCACTGCCACTGATCCTGATGGGCCCCAGGCTAGAGATTGCCCCCACCTGTGTTTTAAAACGTCCCTGAAGACAAGAGCCGCCTTGCTGAATATGCAGATTCCCAGGCCTCTCCAGGCATATGTTTGCTTCAGAAGCCTCTGTGAAGGACAGAAGTAATTCTTGGTCTAGGAGAATCGAGAGGAGCATTGCCTATCTCCCTTCCTTGTCTGTGCTCTGGAAACATTTAATAGCAGCCCATCCCGCTGTTAACTCAGATCGTGATAGTGTTACATTTCTGCTTTAAGCAGATGGTTAGATACCCATATTATTTTATCAGATGTTTCAGCAATTGACAAACTCAGGGGGCTGCTTATCCTGTGTTTGAGGCACACCATGTTCCTTGAAGTTGGCTCAGCAGTCTCTCAGGGCAGTCCGAGCCTCGGGGGGCTCAGAAGAGACAGTTCTCAGGGAGGGTCACCCCAGGGGCCGTTCCAAGAGGGGCACAGAACTGTCCCCCTTTCCGGCCGCTCCATCACTGAGTCACATCCCTGGCACAGCAGATGCCATCTGACCCTGGAGATCGCAGAGGGCAGTGGTCACCATCGATGCTCCGTAAGCGACTGCCGTGTCTGGGCAGCGGGACGGCTCAGGTGATGGAATGCGATGAGACCTCATCCTCTCAGGATGCACTGACACTTTAGGTCTCCCCCTCCCTGGCCCAGGCCCCCAAACTACAGGCACACAGAGCCCCTACACAGAGACAGACAGGCTGGACAGGGAGCAGCCCTTTTTGTGAGCCCTGTCCAAAATGTCCCCTGATTGCTCTCTGCCAGCTGTCTTTTGTTTTGTTTTGCTATGTAATGCACTTTTGTTTCCCCAACCCCAGTGAAACCTTCTCATTTGTCTTAACTGGAGAAGATGGGAGCAGACGGTTCGGTTACTGCCGAAGACTGCTGGTTAGTACGCTGCTGTTGGTCAGCCAGGGCTCTGGGAGGGCTGGGGCCTGGGGCTCCGCCGTGTGCCGCAAGAGAAGAGGCAGGAAGTGTGACACGTTCATCAGCGGAGCTAAAAACGTGGAAGAGTTGGGGGTTCATCAAAATCTTACTGGTGGAAAGGAACTAGAACTCTGTCTCCTTTAGAAAGAAAATACTTCCTCCGTTATTTTCGCTGCCAAATAAAAGACCGTTCTGTCCTTTAGCCAAATGTTCTTTCTAATAAAACGTGCTAAACAGACCCAGAGAGCTTATAGTGCTCACATTCACCGTGGTTGCTAAGGGCCAAAGAAGGCCCTTGTTCTGTTGTTCATGCTACTGATCATTCAAGAACGCGTTCTTCAGAAGAATCACCTTTAGAAGTCAGGATTGTGTTCCAATGAAATGATCATGATAGCCCATTTTTAGAGCTTGTCTTTCTGAGACCCATTCTCTTGAAAATCTTTAGTAGGAGCAAATCATTTTCCACTGAGTGTACTTGAATCTTCAAAATAAGCTGATATAATTTAGAGTCAAGATGATGCACAGCACATAGTAGGTATTCAATAAATATTTGTTGAATTAATTAGTGAATAAAAAGCATGGATAACAATTTACAACGTTAAGTGGGATAATAAGGTTTAGTGATGAAATTACTTGGACATATTGAGACTGATTTTCATTTAAATGGTTTGAAAATTAGCTTAAAAGGCAGTTTCCAGAAAGGATGTTCAGAAATGATTTCTGAATCGGAATTATGATTATAATAAACAACATTTGGTTTCAGGGTAACTCCTTAAGATGAACCACAGGGATTTGGGTAAACAAGTTAAGCTTCCTTTCTTTATGGTTCCATAGGCCATATTGAGCACCTACTGTGCACACAGTGCCCTTGATTTGGCCCCTTCAGGAGGATATAAATATATATACCGCATGACCAGGAGGGCTCCCCGCCTATAAAATGGGGTATTGGTAACTACTTACCTAATGGGTTTTCAGAAGCTGTAGTGAGGAACATCTGGCACGTGACAGGCACTTAAAAATGTTGGGGTTCTCTATTTTGAGATGATAACATTCATGATTTCCCTGTTTCACTCCAAAAAGCCTGGAGGCAAAGGGAAGCGTCTCCCTGAAGTTTACTGCATCGTGAGCCGCCTGGGATGCTTCAGCCTCTTTTCGAAGGTGAGGACTTGGGCCCAGAGGAGGGCGGAAGGGAAGGTAAGGCAGAGCCTGGGAGGACACAGGAAACACCTTGACTCCTGGTACTTTGTAATCGCATCCCAACGTAGTTTGTAGTTTCCTCCCCTCTTCCTCCCCCCATCACCTCCTCTGTTCTCTTATCATGAGTACCCGCAGTGAGAGCCAGTGAAGGTCAGGGCCCGGAGAAAGGGCGTGTGGGGAGCGTCGAAGTAATTTCAGAGGATGGAAGGGGCAGAGGATCTTCCCAGAGTATTCCTTGTGTTTTACTTTCTCCTAAGCATTGTCTTTTGTCATACTCGCTTTTTCATGACAAAAAGGCCACTCGGGTGGATGTATGAGTATCTATGTGTGTTGTGTGGGAGATAATTTATTATCGTAGTAGTGCTCTAAGTGGATCAAAATCTTAAAATAATCTGGTCCTTTTTTTGGGAAGATAAGCCAATGTATCAAGACCTGGGAATTGCCGGGGCGCCTGGGTGGCTCAGTGGGTTAAAGCCTCTGCCTTCGGCTCAGGTCATGATCTCAGGGTCCTGGGATCGAGGCCCGCATCGGGCTCTCTGCTTGGCAGGGAGCCTGCTTCCCCCTCTCTCTCTGCCTGCCTCTCTGCCTACTTGTGATTTCTCTCTATCTGTCAAATAAATAAATAAAATCTTAAAAAAAGACCTATTAAAAATAATAATAAAATAAAATGACATATTGTCCTTTTGTACAGAGAAAGGAATCAGGGGCACCTGGCTGGCTCAGTCCATAAAGCATGTGACTCTTGATCTCAGGGTTATGAGTTTAAGCCCCACATTGAAAAACAAAAACAAAGAACAAAGGGATGGAGGGCGCCTGGGTGGCTCAGTGGGTTAAAGCCTCTGCTTTCGGCCCAGGTCATGATCTCAGGGTCCTGGGATCGAGGCCCGCATCGGGCTCTCTGCTTGGCAGGGAGCCTGCTTCCCCCTCTCTCTCTCTCTCTGCCTGCCTCTCTGCCTCCTTGTGATCTCTCTCCCGCTGTGAAATAAATAAATAAAATCTTTAAAAAAAAANGAGGAAAGGAAGGAAGGAGGGAGGGAGGGAAAGGGAGTCCTGTTCAAGAACAGCTTCAGAATCTCTGAAGAAAAGTCTCCCATTAAATATCACTACAGTCATGCCTATAACAAACCACAGTGGCGTAAAGCACCAGTCATTTGTTCTTAGAGAGGCACGGGTCAGCTGGGGCTCGGCTTGGCTCTTTTCCACTGGGCTCACTCGTGCGTCGTGGGTAGGCTGGGAGTTGGCTGATCCAGGCTGCCCGATCTCTGCTGTCGGTGGCCAGTCTGGGGTTGGAGCTAGTCCACATGTGTGTCAGCCTCCTTAGACAGTGAGTGCAGTTCTTGTGTCTGAGGCAGAGGCCCAAGAGGGCAAGCAGAAATACGTAAGGCAGGCCTCCTAAGGCCCAGGCTCAGAACTGGTGCACTGTCACTTCTGCCTCAGTGCCCCTCATCCTTCCTAACCAGGCTTTTAAGATATTTTTCCCTGAATTGCCTCCCCGCCCCCATTAGATTCTTTTTAATTTTTTGTTATATTATTTTTTATTGTGCTAAAATAAACATAACATAAAAGTTACTATTTTAGCTATTTTTTTAAATTTTTTTTTATTTTGTTTAAGATTTTATTTATTTATTTGTCAGAGAGAGAGAGAACACAAGCAGGCAGAGTGGCAGGCAGAGGCAGAGGGAGAAGCAGGCTCCCTGCTGAGCAAGGAGCCCGATGTGGGACTCGATCCCAGGACCCTGGGATCATGACCTGAGCCGAAGGCAGCTGCTTAACCAACTGAGCCACCCAGGCGTCCCATAATTTATCTATTTTTAAAAGATTTTATTTTTGGGCGCCTGGGTGGCTCAGTGGGTTAAAGCCTCTGCTTTCGGCTCAGGTCATGATCTCAGGGTCCTGGGATCGAGGCCCGCATTGGGCTCTCTGCTTGGCAGGGAGCCTGCTTCCCCCTCTCTCTCTGCCTGCCTCTCTGCCTCCTTGTAATCTCTCTCCCGCTGTGAAATAAATTAAAAAAAAAAAAAAAGATTTTATTTTTAACTAATCTCTACACCCAACCTGGAGCTTGAACTCACAACCCCGAGATCAAGAGTCACATGCTCTACTGACTGACCCGGCCAGGTACCCCTGTTTAAGCTATGTTTAAGTATACCGTTGATTAGCATTATGTTTATTCACATTGTGTGCAACTGTCACCATCATCCATCTCCAGAACCCCTGAATCAAAACTCTGCACCCATTAAACACTAATTCCCCATTCCCTTCTTTCCCTAGCCCCAGCAATCACCATTCTACTTTCTGTCTCTATGCATCTGATTACTGCAGGATCTCATGTAAATGGAATCATATATTTATCCTTTTGTCACTGGCTTATATCACTTAGCATATGTCTTCAAGGCTCAGCCATATTGGAGCATATGTCAGAATTTCCTTCCTTTTTAAGGCTGAAAAACAGTCTGTTATTTGCATATATCACATTTTCTTTTTTTATTATTATTTTTTTAATTTACTTTTTTTTACATTTTCTTTATCTGTTTATTTGTAGATGGACATTTGTGTTGTTTCCACATTTTAATTATTGTGAATTTTGCTGCTATGAACATGGCCATTCAGATATCTGAGTCACTGCTTTCAAATCTTTGAGCTATGTACCCATAAGTGTGGAATTACTGGATCATGGTAATTTTAGGTTTCATTTTTTGAGGAATTACCATACATACAATCTTTTTAATTTTAATAATAAATTTCATTTAATCCATATATCCAAAATGTTATTACTTCAGCATATAATCAAATAGTCATCGACATTGCATTCTTAATTTTGTGCTCTGAAGCCTACTGAGAATTTTACATTTATAACACATCTCAATCCAGACTAGCCATATTTCAAAGTTTCAATGGCTACATATGGTATTATTGCAAATGGTATTTTTATTTAAACTCTTTGATCTGGGGCACCTGGGTGACTCAGTGGGTTAAAGCCGCTGCCTTAGGCTCAGGTCATGATCTCAGGGTCCTGGGATGGAGCCCCACATCGGGCTCCCTGCTCAGTAGGGAGCCTGCTTCCTCCTCTCTCTCTGCCTGCCTCTCTGCCTACTTGTGATCTCTCTCTCTGTCAAATAAATAAATAAAATCTTTAAATAAATAAATAAATAAATAGGAGCGCCTGGGTGGCTCAGTGGGTTTAAGCCTTTGCCTTCGGCTCAGGTCATGGTCTCAGGGTCCTGGGATCGAGTCCCTCATCGGGCTCCCTGCTTGGCAGGGAGCTTGCTTTCTCCTCTTTCTCTCTGCCTGCCTCTCTGCCTACTTGTGATATCTCTCCCTCTGTCAAATAAATAAATAAAATCTTTAATAAATAAATAAACTCTTTGATCCACAACTAGATTATGGAGGGTCTTGCATTTAGATTTTTTTTAAATAACGGTTTTATTGATGTATAGTTTGTTTTTTTTTAAAGATTTTATTTATTTATTTGACGCAGAGAGAGAGATCAGATCACAAGTAGGCAGAAAGGCAGGCAGAGAGAGAGGAGGAAGCAGGCTCCTTGCCGAGCAGGGAGCCCGATGCGGGCCTCGATCCCAGGACCCTGAGATCATGACCTGAGTCAAAGGCAGAGGCTTTAACCCACTGAGCCACCCAGGCGCCCTGAGGTATAGTTTTTAAACCACAAAATTTGCCCATTTAAATTCTAGGATTTAAATAAATAAATAAATAAATAAAATCTGGGATTCGGTGGCTTTGAGCATATCCACACAGTTGTGTGATCATCACCACATTTATAGGACATTTTTATTACCCCAGCAAGCAATGCCTGTTCCTATGAGCAGCCACTTCCCAACCCTATTAACAACCAATCTGCTTTCCGTCTCTATGGATTGGCCTATTCTAGACATTTCATCCAAGTGGAATCATACAATAAGTGGCCTTTTGTGACTGGTGTCTTTCACTTAGCCTAATCTCCTCAGGGTTCATCCATGTTGTAGCGTGAATCAGTACCTCATTCCTTGTTATGGCTGATTATGGCCTACAATGGAAGGTCACATTTTGTTTATCCATTTATCAATTGATGGACATTTTGGTTACTTCCCTTTTTGACTATTATGAATAACTCTACTATGAACATTAATGCATTAGTTGTGGGTTTTGGTTTTTTTTTAAGATTTTATTTGTCAGAGAGAGCGAGCACAAGCAGGGGGAGCAGCAAACAGAGGGGGGAACAGCAAACAAAGGGAGAAGCAGACTCTCAGCTGAGCGGGGAGCCCAATGTGGGGCTTGATCCCAAGACCCCAGGATCATGACCTGAGCTGAAGGCAGACGCTTAACCAACTGAGCCACCCAGGCATCCCACTTTGGGGTTTTTTGGTTTGTTTTTTTTTAATTATTTATTTATATGAGAGAGAGAGTGCATGTGCACACAGGGGTGGGGTGGCATAGGGAGAGGGAGGGAGAATCTTAAGCATACTCTACAGCGATTGTGAGCTCGCCGACCTGGGGCTCAAACTCACAAGCCTGAGATCCTGACCTGAGCCGAAATCAAGAGTCAGATGCTTAACTGACTGCGCCACCCAGGCACCCCAATGTACTAGTTTTTGTATGGACATGTTTTCAGTTCTGTTGGTAAATATCCAGAAGTGTAATTGCTAAGTCATACAGGAGCATTGTCTTTAACCTCTCAAGGTATTGCCAGACTGCTTAGCAAAGGGGCTTCACTAGTTCACATTCCCACCAGCAGTACATGATGATTCCAATTTCTCCACTTCCTCACCACCCCTTGCTATTGTCTATCTTTTGGTTACAGCCAACCTAATGGGTGTGAAGTGATACCTCCTTGTGGTTTTGGTTTGCACTTCCCTAATGGTACCCTCAGAAAAGTTTTAACTCCACAGATACACCGTAGATCTTTTTAGGTACTGTGGGCCTTTAAAGGGCTACAAACCATTATAATATCTAAGTTTTTTTCAGCACCACCCCCAAGAACCAATATTTATCCCCCTGGGGGCAATATTTTTCCCATTGAGAATGCATGTTTTAGCCCAGTAAGTTACGTGGCCAAACCCAAAGTCAAGGGGGTCAAGAAACTTCACCACTTCGAAGTTTCTTCGGTGAAGAACTACAAACACACATGGCAAAGGAGTGGGTACTTAGAGAGGAGATTTGGGGCAATAACATATGGGTTGAAAGACACTTTTTAAGTTTGGCCTGATGAGGGCAGCAGGGCTTCCCCATAATTCTTCAGTCTCGGTGGCAGGCCCATTTCATCAAGAACAGAGCGATACCTTGGTGCCCTGACATCAGGATAGGTAAGCTGCTTTTGTGACCCTTGCAGATCTTGGATGAGGTGGAAAAACGGCGAGGCATCTCTCCTGCCCTGGTCCAGCCCCTCATGAGGAGTGTCATGGAAGCCCCTTTCCCAGCACTGGGCAAAACCATCGTCGTCAAGAACTTCTTGCCAGGATCGGGAACTGAGGTAAGCGTCAGATCCCTATTGTCTCCTAGAGGAGAGAATGGCCCTGATGGAGGGGCTGGCTTTCAGTGGGCTGTCACATCAGTGAATGTGATGTCAGGCCTTGTAAAATCCACCCTAAGTCCTGTCCCTCCAGGGGACAGGATTCAGTCCTAGAGCTACGCCTTGGCAGCACATGGTATTTCTTTGCATGACCTTGGCCTTACAAGGTTAGGGATCCACACAGAAGAACATCCTTCACTTCTCTTACTAGCCCATTACCCTCATAGATTGTATTTGAACCTATTTACGTTTTGGTCTCCATCACCTCTATAACTTCGTAATGTAAAACATTATTTTCAGGGAAGACAAGCTTATGTACTACTTTTTATTGACCTTTCTAGGACTTTGAGGTATGTCCCTTTCCTTGGCTGGCTTGGAATTTAATGCAGGACTTTATTTTCATCCTTCCCATTTCCTTTATGTGGCTCTGTGGATCTCACAAGGCAGGTCCCATTCAGACTTGAGTCTGTCGTTCCAAAAGCCCTTGAAAACGCAGGTCACCTCTGGAGTCAGGGGAGGGATAAGGATGGGTCCCGGGTGTTCTGGAACAGCTCAGTTTCCAAGAACAGAGGAAGTGTTCTCCGTGTTGCCAGAGAATCCTGTGCTGACCGATAGCAGACGCAGGTGGCTTGGACATAAGGATGTTGACATGAGGGAGCCCCCCACGCGGGCAGCGCCAGGCAGGTGCCATGCTCAGAGTAAAACACCAGTCTCTGCTCACTGTGAAGGAGACAGCTATTTAAAGAGAAAAACACACACATGAGTGATGACTTGAGATGAATTCGGGAACGTTTCAATAAGGACAGAATGAGAAGATGTGCCCACCAAGCGTACAAGCTGTAAGACACATCATAAGGGATTGGCATGGGGTTGGGTTTACTGAGAAATGCCTTCCAGGGCGCCTGGGTGGCTCAGTGGGTTAAAGCCGCTGCCTTCGGCTCAGGTCATGATCCCAGGGTCCTGGGATCGAGGCCCACATCGGGCTCTCTGCTCAGCAGGGAGCCTGCTTCCTCCTCCTCTCTCTCTGCCTGCCTCTCTGCCTACTTGTAATCTTTCTCTCTGTGTCAAATGAATAAATAAAATCTTTAAAAAAAAAAAAAAAAAAAAGAAATGCCTTCCAGAGGAGGTGAGTCCTGAAAGTGCTGCTTGGATCTGCTGGTCCTTCTGCGTGAGCCTGTGACTCCATTCCAGCAGTTAATACTCCCTCGTGAGGCAGACACTTTCTGTGGGACTCCGAGTCACAGGACGTCAACAGTCATGGATCTCCCGGGGAGGCGGATGGTAGAGACATGTCACTGGCAGGCAGAGCCTCCAAGCATTTGGGGCCATGGGCCATTGATGCTGCCATCCTGTGTCCCCACCTCCCTCTGAACTTTCCTCACACTCAGCTGTGAGATGGAATTTGTACCAAGTGTACCTGCTCCCTCAGTCTCCTAGGATCTTTCTTTTCCCCAATCACTTTTGCCTTCCTCGTTTTCTTTCCCTTTCCCCCTGCGAACGGCTCGGCCCTGCTGAGGACCCCGAGCCTGCGCCGCGGCCCCGCCTCACGGCTGCCCCTGTTCCCCGGCAGGTGATTGAACTGTGCCGCCCCCTGGACTCCCGGCTCGAGCACGTGGACTTTGAGTCTCTCTTCTCCTCTCTCAGCGTCCGCCACCTGCTCTGTGTTTTTGCCTCCCTGCTTCTGGAAAGGAGGGTCATCTTCATCGCAGACAAGCTCAGGTACCAGCCTTGGCCACTTCCACTAGAGCGTCTGAGTGACAGTCAGGGGCGGCCTGTCTGGAGTGTGGGGGCAGGTGACCGCCGGGGACTGCGGAGGCAGCGCCTCTGAGGGAAGAGTGTAGACCTGTGGGCCGTGAGGATGGGAGGTTTAGAAGGTGCATCTGTTCTTAAAACCGGGGACAGCTGCGCTCTGGGCGCTACTTACCTGACACTCGGCCGACCTTGCATGTTTCTCGGGGTGCTGGGCGCTCTGCTGTGTGCGAAAGGGATGACGGTGAGAGCACAGAGGAGTGCTCGGGGTCTGCAGGCCGGGCAGGCCGGGGGCCGCGGGAGCGAGCAGAGCCCTGGTACTGTGCTGCCCGGGCTTACCAGGGCAG
The DNA here is from genome assembly GCA_002007465.1 of Ailurus styani. NCBI lineage: Eukaryota > Metazoa > Chordata > Mammalia > Carnivora > Ailuridae > Ailurus > Ailurus styani. The sequence goes on from LNAC01000057.1 coordinate 2,340,564, forward strand.
TGCGTTCTGGACAGCGAGGAGGCACTCACACTCAGAGGAGGCCGGTTCTGGCTGAGGCCTGACTAAGCACGTAGAAAGCACATTCCGGGCTAGAGGAGCTGTAGCTATCTAGACAAAGGCAAGGAGACAGGAGGCCGAGCATGTCCCCTTCGGAAACTCGTAAAACAGTTCAGTGCAGCTAAGCAGAGAGAGGAAGGCGGATGGGAGGCAAGGAGCCAAGGTTCACAGAGGCCTGCAGCGCCGTGCAAAACACAGATGGCTCCCCAAGGCGGCCCTTCCTCTCAGGGTTAAGATAAATGACACAGAATCACACGCACCTGCTCACTGCTTGGTAGGATGCCCACCATGTCCTAAGAGACACGTTCAGTGATTCGCAAAGCCGGTATCACAAATCAAAGACAGGCCAGAGGAGATGCAGATAGGGATTTGAGTGAATTCTGAACTTTAAAAAAAAAAAAGAAAAAAAAGAATTCCTGGCATTTTCATCACTTCAGAATACCGAATCAGCCTTCTTGGCTTCGGAACTGAGGGCACAGCAGTACAGGTGGTGACCGCCACTCCAGTTAGGGCTGAGACGGGCCAGCCAACCTGGGAAAGCAGATGAGGCCAACCGAGGAGTCCATCTGGAAAGAAGAAATGCCCCAAACACAAAAATCGAAGAACTGCGGTTTGGAGAGGAAATGTGACTCCCAAATCTGGAAAACAAAAGGGAGGAAGGAGAACAGGCGAAGAAGAATGGAAAGGACAGAAGGTATGAATGCGGAGCTCATCAGGAACGTGGTAGGAAATGGAGTCCAGTCCTCTCCTCCCACTGCAGCCCATCTGGTCATCTCGGTGATGCTCCTCTTTGGACAGCAGCCACTCGGCTACGCCGGGCCTGCTCCCGGCCGGTTTCGAGCCAGCTCTTCCCTGTTACTGTCATGCTTCTTGCACTCCCGGTGCCCTGGGGTCCGCGCAGGAAGCGGCCGCGCTCGCCTGCAGCTGGTGCTGGGCGCTGGGGAATTCGGGCAGGTTGGGGCTCCGGAAGCCAGAGATGAGTGATAACCCTTCAGTGCCCAGGGTCGGGTTTCATCGAGTAGCTGTCTGTATTCCCTGGAAGCCCCTGCTGTCCCCCGGAAGTGGAATTCTCAGGCTCCGCCGAGGGGGAGGGCAAAGTGAGGGCTCTCGGGAAGGCCAAGGCAAGAAGTGAAGGCCAGCCAAGTGCGCTGCCCGCCCAGACCGGAGATGGCGCCACGCACCCCACGGGGACCTTGCTGCTGGGTTGAAGGTGGTAGGCTCGGGAAGGGGCCGCCTGAGGAAGTGTCTGCGAAGACGGGCATGGCTGGAGAGGAGCGCGCCCTCCCCAGCCTTCCCTCCCCAACAAAGGAAAACACAAAGTATCACCCATTTCTCCTGTCCAGGTACAATGAGAGAGAAGGTGGGAGCAGAACAGGTCCAAGTCAGATGCACCGCTGAAGGGCAGCAGAGGGGATGGGTCAGGCTTACAGTACCTGGAAATGCAGTGACAAAGATGTCCGGAGGGGACTTACCCTCCTCTCCCTCCTGCCTGGACAGATTTCTGGGTTGACAGGCCGAAGCCCCTCCCCCAGAGCTGCTCTCACAAGAGGCGAAGGAAAGTGAAGGAACTCCGTCCCTGAGAATGGAGCCTGCCCCATGGCTGCGTCCGGCTTGGTTCTCCCAGTCGCATGGGGGCCAAGTCAGCGATGTGATCTGATTGCAGGAGCTTTGGAGTGTCTCCTCACCACACCCTCCACAATGCCTGGTTTCTGCCCTTAGAGACGGAGTCCCTTCTAACAGCAAACCCCCACGAGAGGGCAGAGGGGGTAAAATGCCAGCTGTGCTGCTGCAGGGACAGGGTCCAGAGCCAGGCCATGTGCAGTTAACTACCGTGTGTGTGTGTGTGTGTGTGTGTGTGTGTGTGTGTGTAAAATCCCCGAATTTCCTCTGTAGACCCTTTAGGGCTTTCAGACTTGCACACCCGTCTGTCATCACACAGAACCCGGGGCCCGGGGGTGCTCCCAGGAGGAGAGGAGAAGCCTGAGCATCCACAGCTGTGGGCCCTGGGCCTCCTCACTTATGAAACCAGGGCTCATCTGTGCCCAGGGCCTTCATCACTGCGACTTGCGACGGCTCCCCGTGTCACGTTGTCCCCAAGGGCAGTCTGCCCGTGCTTTTCCTGTTACAGATGGCTCGAAGCATTCTCTCTCTTGCCCAGTAAATTATCTTCCCATCCAATACCCATTCCAGGCAGGCCTGAAGAGGTGGAAAAATAAATAAATAAAGGCCCATAGACCTCAGGCAGGAAGAGAAGGAATCGGGACATGAGCGAACACTGGAATGTCGCCTCTGGGCCAGGCTCGTGGAGGGGGTTGACCTGTACTCTCAGGCTCCTGACAACTCAGTCAGATGGCTTCTACTACTAGGAAGCTAAGAAGCACACAGAGGTTAAGCGACCTTGCTCAAGCAAGCCAGTGGTTAGTGGGAGGGCTGGGACGCAGGCAGCCTGGCTCCAGAGAAAATGAGAGGGAAGGAGGAGGAGCAGGCCACATGGTCTGGGAGTGGCGGTGAAGGGCAGCGAGTGTGACCCCATCTTCAGAAGTATATAAGGAAAGGCTTTTTTAAAACATGCCACCGAGAGCCCCTGTGTGCAAGGCATCAGGCTAGAATTGTGTCCTGAAGAAGCTAAGACTTCCCCGGGCCCTCCCTCTCTGTGGCCTTCAGCTGGGGCCCAGGGAGGCTGGTGGGCGACACCACAGTCTCTCCTCGCTCCGAAATTCTCTCACGTTACGGGTCAGGGTGCTTCAGGCCTCCTGGAACCTTGCTCCTTCGTGCCCTGCCCTGCCCTCTGATCCTGGCCCAGAACCGCTAAGGGCCCCATTCCTGACCCCACCTCCTCAGGCGTCCTGTGCTTTCCAGAGTGTCCCAGGGGATGACCAGCTCATGTGCCCAGCTGTGCAGCAGGGGAGAGGACTGCCTAATGCCTGCAGGACCCCCCTGGCTCAAATGCTGTGTGATTGTATGAACATGCTGCCGAGGGAAAGTCAGCCCCCACACTCCCCCCTCCCCGTGCTCTACAGGCTCACTCCTCTCCCGGCTTCATCTGGTTCCATAGAAGTCACTGGGTAGCCTGTCCCTGCTACTGAGGCCTCCCTTAGAGCGATTCTAAACCCCGACACTTCAGAGCTGGTGTGACGCCAGGTAACTGCACATGCTCACCTAATGCCCCTCTTAATGTTCCTTGGGTTAGAGTTAAATACGCACCATGTCGTGGGTCCTCTCCAGGATGCCCAGGCCTTTACTCTAGACTGTGCTCAGAAGTCGGGCCATCTCTGGCCTTCCTTTTGCAGCTTACACTGTCTGCTTCTGGAGGCCTCAGTGTCAGGTCTCTCTGACCCTCCAGTGTGACCCCTTCCCTAAACAGGCCAACTAAGCCAGTGCAGCCAAGTCTGGCTCGCCTGTAAGAAAGTGACACAACTGGGGCTCCTGGCTGGCTCAGTCAGCGACTCTAGCATGCGACTCTTTACGTTTGGGTTGTGAGTTTGAGCCCCACATTGGTGAAGAGATTACTTAAAAATAAAATCTTAAGAAAAAAGAAAGAGAGAGGGAGGTATTGGGGGAGATAGCTAATGATCAAAGTACGGAAAATCCACCAAAGAACATCCCGTGTGTGAAGTTGCTGAGTGAAAAAGCTAGAACCCATCTTCCCTTCTCTGGCCTGCTCTGCTCACCGGGTATCCCTCTAGGAGGAATCTACCTCCACCTACTGCTGCCTGATTTATGGGCAAAGAGCCATAGGGAATCGAAGGGTTCTTTGGCCAGGCCATGACAAACTAGGGCTTGGGGGACACCGGCTGCCTGCAAGTCGTCTGCCCTGGGGAAGTCTGTGAGGAGAGCCTTCAGCGTAAGCCCCCTTGGGTTCTCTCATCCTCATCACCACAGGGCACAGGACTCCACACACCACACGCAATCCCATCTCCAGCCCTGTTCAGCTAGAAGTGGAAGCAAGCCTCCTCATTTTTCTGATCCCACCCCCCCAATGTTTGCGAGACCGCAGAACAGCACAAGAGAGCAGGACGCGCTCAGTGAGTGTCCGTGTGGCATCCTGGGGTGGACATTTGCCTGCGTTCGGCCTGTAGTGGTTCCGCCGTCCCCTCCCCTCCCCACGCACTTACTCTTCATTGCTAGTGAGTCCGCCCACTGCAAGAGGAAGCTGCTAGAACTGGTGGCAAATACTGAATGAGTTATAAAAGAGTTTTAAGTCAAGCCAAAAATCTATCAAATTTAGAATAACATTTTTGCTCCATTTCATCTTCAGGGTGGACACTGAGTGTTTCTTAAGGCTCTGTCAAGCCCAAGTTTGACAGATGGAAAAGAGGGAATGTTGTGGTGGTGGCTTGTTCTGTTGTCATGGCAACCCAAATAAATATTGTCTTATAGCCCTTCCTTCAGTTCCCCAATGGTAAACATTTGTTTTCTAGTTTATTAATTTCAATTCCCAACGTTTTGCCTAATCTACAGACCAGGCTGAGTAATAAAGTCAGAGCTGGATATAAACAGATTTGTTCAAAAATTTTAGATGGGACAAAGTTTTTAACATTCGAGAAATTTCCTTTTTATCTTTTTGGAGTACTGGAAGATTATAAACCAAATGACCGCTGGCTAATGACAAATTAGGATTAGGTGGTCAAATCTTGATAAATACCAGAGTTTGCACCTTGGCTTCGGCCCATGAGCAACTGCACAGGGGAGTGGCTAGGTCACGCTGTGCACCTTCCTCCTTTTATGTGCTCCTTTTGGTTGTTTTTTCTTTTGTATCAGTTTCTGTAAGCTTAAATGGGGACCCCCTGTCCTGTCTAGAACCGGTTAAGCTCGGCAGTCTTTGCCATCTCAGAGAAAGGGAGGGTTTGTGAGTGTGCCCTCTCTAGGCCGGTGAGCTTGCCGGAGCCCCACCTGCAGCGTCCGTGGCTGCCAGTCTTAGAGATACATAAATTTAATTCAGCAAAAGCCTATGAAAGATACAACTTTAGTAACCTAATGGCATCAGCCTGATGAAATATGAAGTATCAGCTACCTGTTTTTGCACATGAACACCGAGCAGGTAACATTTGGAGCAAGATTTGGAGACTAGCATGAGCACCGTTGTCTTCTACATCAAACCCATCACTAGCAAAATCTTGGGCTGAAGACTTATTCCGATTCTTCCACCAGCGGCCAGATGCTCCCAGACTGTGCTTGCTTTGTGTTGCCACCTTTCTTTTTCTTTTCTTTTTTTTTAGCCCTTTTTTAAAATGTTATTTATTTGACAGAGCAAGAGAGCACGAGCAGGCAGAGCAACAAAGAGGGAGAAGCAGGCTCCCCACTGAGCAGGGAGCCCGATGCGGGACTCAATCTCAGGACCCTGGGATCATGACCCAAGTTGAAGGCAGTCGCTTAACGAACTGAGCCACCCAGGCGCCCCATGTTGCCACCTTTCTGTGGAGCTTACTGCAGGGACTCAAGACCTCTCCGTGACTTTTATCTGTTAGTTTGTCCGATGCGACGTCACCCCTGCTCTTCTGTCCCATCTCCACTAACGAGCCCTATGATTATCTCCTGATGACAAGCCGTGGTTCTTCTCACTTTCCAGCTATTTCCAGCACCTGGTTCTCTCTGGCGGATAGATTTGTAGTTTGTAAACATTAAAGCTGGAAAGAAGTTAGAAATTATCTAGCCTACTTTACTTATTCTATGGATAAGGAAGTTCAGGGCTTGTACCTGAGATCATACAGGGAAGAGCAAAGCCAGTTTTCTTGAGGCCCAGCCTATGTTTTTTGTTTTTGTTTTAATTTAGCAGCACTGCTTCCAGGTTTGAAAGTACAGTCGTGGAAATGGGGCAGCCAGTGCTTGGTGCCGTCCACCTCCCGCCAGGTTCCTCCAGGTACCAGCCCAGACTGAAGCTTGCCTTTCACTCACGTTCCTGGGGGTGATATGCTAGGAGAGATACTTGGCTTGGGATACTAACAAATGCTGATGGGATCATTCTTCAAATTCCTGGGGAGTCTGTCTAACTCAGGAAACTCATTGTTTACTTCTCCGGTACCGTTTTAGAGAAGGCTCTGTGTTCAGGTCTTACTGGTTCCTAGATGAATTGGAATGTTGCTGAGCACAGTAACCCCACATATCGTGACAGGGGCTTGGTAGCCACCAGAACCAAAGTGTCTTCTCCAGGACGACTTAAGAATGCAAAAGTGCATCCTGATGGCTCTAGACTAATGCCTCAGCCCTCACAGAGCACCGCCAAATAACCATTCTGGGACCTGACCCTTCTCCCCTGTGCCCATCTTGAAGCCCTGTGGCCCAGCCAGCCTCCCACATGGGCATCACCTCCCTCCCCTACTTCGGTACAAATCCATCACAGCTGCAGGCTGCTGTTGCCCTCCCCCACCCCCACGGTGACAAGAGCCAGCTGCAAGGGCTCTCTTCCTAGGACTTCCTCCAAAACATTGCCTCTCCTCCAACCAGCAGATGCTCAGTAAGGCTGTGTGGCAAGCTTACTTGAAAAGTCATCCTCAGCTTCGCCCAAACCAAAGCCTGTTCTTTCCATAGTCCTAAGAGACCACCCATCCTAGCAGTGCTCACCCCTCCACCCCCCTCCCCATGGAAGGCTCCTCTAGGCTTCATGAGCCTGGGAATACAATTTCATTAGCCCTTGCAGCAGAGACTGAGAAGAACACAAGCTTCACGCAAAATAGTCCCTTCTTCTCTCCTCTACTATTTATTTTGGGGGAAGAATTGTCACCAACTATACTCTTTGCAGAATTCGACCTTTCCTTCTAGCGTTTCAAGAGGGAGAGGTTGCCCCCGCCCCCCCCCGCCCTGCATACTGTTGTGGGCTAGTGAGCAAGAGGAATGAGCCGCTCCCCAAACACTGCCCACCTGTTGTCGGAGCCCCCTGGGCTCCATATGCGCCTGCCAGCAAGGTGCTAATGACAGCCAAGTGCAGAAACACTGGGCTCCAGCTGCAACAGCACATCAGACAATTTAAAAACAAACAAACAAAAGCCACTTGTTGGGAGAGATAGCAGCGGGCAGCACGTGCCTACGTGGCCAGCAGGGTACCCTGCTGAGTTGTCGTTGTTGGTCCCCATCAGAATTGAATTCAGCTGTCTTTCGGCTCTGTGCATTCCAGTAGCGTGAATGAATTTGATCTTTCTCTCCAGAACATTTATTCACTAGAACATGGATCTGGCTAGCACTGGCATTGCTTATCATTTGTCCTGACCTGTTCCAACTGCCTTCCTCATCCAGCCGGTTCACAGGACAGCCGAAGGTTGTGGGGGAAGGGGCGGCTAGCGCCGCAGGGCCCCTTAGGCTTCCCCTAGGAGCCACGGGATGCCCTAGCGGCAGAGAGAACCCAGCAACTGATTACACTTTCTCATTCCAGGGATGCGCAAGAAAGCAAAAGGCCAGAAGGCCTTTTCTTTGAGTTGGAAAAAAAACTTAAACTCATTTATTTTTCTGTTGCAGTGATTGAGGAAACCACAAAGGCTTCTCACTGTGCCTCTTCGGGCCTCCATTCCTCACTCTACATCTCTTCCCTCCTCCGGGCGCTTCACTGCCCACCCTGAATGCAGAGGTCAGCCTCAGCCCAGGTCTCCTTAGCTCTTAGAATTCAAATGAAGCCTGGGTGGCTCAGTGGGTTAAGCCTCTGCCTTCAGCTCTGGTCGTGATCCCAGGATCTCTACTCAGCAGGGAACCTGCTTCCCCCTCTCCCTGTCAGCCTCTCTGCCTACTTGTGCTCTCTCTCTCTGTCAAATAAATAAATAAAATCTTAAAAAAAAAAATTCAAAAGAAGGGGTGCCTGGCCAGTTCAGGTGGGTAGAGCATGCAGCTCTTGATCTCAGGATCACGAGTTCAAGCCCCGTGTTGGGTATAAAGTTTACCAAAAAAAAAAGATTCAAAGGAAGATGAACCCCATCTCTAAGATGGCTCCAGGTCTAAAATTCTGTGATTCTATAACTTCCCTGGGGTCCAAAGTGCTTAAACAACCCTGAACATGTGAAGGAACGCTTCAGCGTCAACGGTGCATTTTTTTTTAATATTTTATTTATTTATTTGACACAGAGAGAGATTACAAGTAGGCAGAGAGGCAGGCAGAGAGACAGGGAGAGGAGAAAGCAGGCTCCCTGCTGAGCAGAGAGCCCAATGCGGGCCTCGATCCCAGGACGCTGAGATCATGACCTGAGCCGAAAGCAGAGGCTTTAACCCACTGAGCCACCCAGGCGCCCTCAACGGTGCATTTTTATCCTGCACTCGCGAGCAGACGGAAGTGAAAAGCCTCAGAGCCAGCTGAGGGGGGCCCCGGGCGACTGTTCCCGCCGCCACGACCCACAGGAGCCGCTCTTCCTCCAAGGCACGTTCAGCAGCTTCGCACAAACGTGCTGTCCAAAGAGACGGGTTTCATACACGAGGCTTCCTTCGCCGTCTCTTTTAAGGTCCCTCTAATCATTTGGGAATGAAAGCCAACATCCCAGGAAAACATGGAACATACCAGAATTCCAACTGAATTCTGTCACTGTCTACCTGCCTCCAGCCTCTAGTTCTCTGGTCCAGATCGTCGGCTTCAGACCCTTTTCACTGCAGGCCCTAATGAGCAATGGCGTTCACGTTCAGACCCAGCGCATACGCCGTGTACACACGGGCACACAGATCATTATCTCCGACTGGAACAGAACGCAGCACCCTCTGTTCTAGTCTGTTCTTTTTGTTGTTTTCTGATCACGGCCCACTAAAATGATTTCAGGACCCAGTGATGGGCGGCAAACTGTGGTCCTAAAAAAAACTTGTTCTAGACCCAGCTGTCCTCATCTATATTTTAATGTCCTGGTTTTCTCACTTGGGTCCTCACAACTATAGTACGTGAGGAGATCGACTTTGCAGACTGGCCCCACGCTGACACAGGTTAGTCCTAAAAATTTAAAATTTTAGGACAAAGTAAATTCCACACATTCAGTGAACAAAGGAATTAAGCACAAAGTGTAAGCAACTCACCCCAGTATTTATATTCCCGAATATCTGAGAAAAAGGGATGCCTGAGGAAAAATGTTTCTCTGCTTTGAGAGAAGATTCTTTGAGGGGTCACCAACCTGCCAGCTGAAGGGATGCCTGAGGAAAAATGTTTCTCTGCTTTGAGAGAAGATTCTTTGAGGGGTCACCAACCTGCCAGCTGAATTATTGTTGTTCTCCTTGGGATAAGTCCTGACTTAATTATCCTGTCTCACTATTATTACTCAGTAGGTGTAAGGAAGGTATTATAAAGAAGGTATTATGTACCTTGTATACCTCCCTCTTAAGAAGAAGATATTATGGGGCGCCTGGGTGGCTCAGTGGGTTAAAGCCTCTGCCTTTGGTTCAGGTCATGATCTCAGGGTCCTGGGATCGAGGCCCGCATCGGGCTCTCTGCTTGGCAGGGAGCCTGCTTCCTCCCCTCTCTCTCTGCCTGCCTCTCTGCCTCCTTGTGATCTCTCTCTCTCTGTCAAATAAATAAATAAAATCTTTAAATTAAAAAAAAAAAAGGAAGCCAGAGCTAAGTGATTCTATTAAGATGGGCTCAGGAGAGTTTTATGACAATGAGGTTGCAGGCCGACCTCGGTCTGTTGCGTGTTGCAGATACTGCGGGGGTTTTTCACAAATTGAAGGTTTGTGGCTACCCTTCATCAGGCAAGTTCATCAGCACTGTTTTTCCACCAGCACTTGCTCACTTTGTGGCTCTGTGTCCCATTTTGGTAACGTCTCACAATATTTTTCGTTATTATTATATTGTGGTCATCTGTGAGTGGTGACTGTGGTTCACTGGAAACTCAGTTGATGGTTAGCATTTTTTTTTTTAATTCTACTTATTGGGGCGCCTGGGTGGCTCAGTGGGTTAAAGCCTCTGCCTTCGGCTCAGGTCATGATCTCAGGGTCCTGGGATCGAAGCCCACATCGGGCTCTCTGCTCGGCAGAGAGTCTGTTTCCTCCTCTCTCTCTGCCTCCCTCTCTGCCTACTTGTGATCTCTCTCTCTCTCTCTCTGTCAGATAAGTAAATAAAATCTTTAAAAAAAATAAGATTCTACTTATTTATGACAGAGAGAGATAGCGAGAGAGGGAACACAAGCATGGGGGAGTTGGAGAGGGAAAAGCAAGCTCCCTGCTGAGCCTGCTTCCCCCTCTCTCTCTGCCTGCCTCTCTGCCTACTTGTGATCTCTCTCTCTAAGGAAGGAAGGAAGGAAGGAAGGAAGGAAGGAAAGGAAAGGAAGAAAAGGAAGGAAGGAAAGGAAAGGAAGGGAAGGAAGGAAAGGAAGGAAGGAAGGGAGGGAGGAAGGGAGGGAGGATCTTAAAGAAAAAGGAAAAGAAAAAGACCTTAGGAGAATGTAGCTCGCATGTGAAGGGCCACTAGCGACAATTAGCCGAGGCATTAAATTCATCCTCCTAGCTGTGTCTCAGAGCCTCGCCCAGGCCACACGTGCCTCGGTTAGTCTGTTCGGACTGTGTTACCCGCTGTACCTACTACGTGCGCGCTGCCCCTTCTGACCAGCATGCCTTCAGGATGGGGCGTGCGCGTTTCTCTCCAGCCTCCTCCACGCAGGCCGCCCCCACCCACGAGCCTGAGCAGGCCCAGAGCAGAGCTTCCCCTGAGTCTGCCTCCTGTCCCCTTCTCTCCCCTCCGCCGCAGCACGCTGTCCAAGTGCTGCCACGCCATGGTGGCCGTCATCTACCCCTTCACCTGGCAGCACACCTACATCCCCGTGCTGCCGCCTGCCATGATCGACATCGTGTGCTCCCCAACCCCCTTCCTCATCGGGCTGCTCACCGGCTCGCTGCCGCTGCTCAGGGAGCTGCCACTGGAAGAGGTGAGCTGGGGCCGTCCCTGATCCCCCGCTGTGGGGGCCAGAGGGCACTGCAAGAGCGCGATGTCAGGGGGGTGGGGGAGCCCGCGGTTTTGTCTGTTGGTGACACCCCCATGTCGGCCTCAGTAGGGAAAGTCCTCCCTGGCATTCCCGTGCGTCTTTAGCCCCAGTCCCTTCCTCTAGATAATCTCTGTCCCATATACAGATTGCTCCCAGCAGTAGGGGCCTAAATGATACCACTCGCTTCTGAACCCCCAGGGGAAGCCTGTCCCTGAAATTGACCCCAGGCCCCCACATTGGCTCCTCTCATTGCCCAGGGAGGCCTGAAGTCCCATGAAGTATCCACCCGCACACACAGGTCTCTGAGCGTAGGTTTCTGAACCGCAGACTTGTCTGGGTACCCTGGGATCCTGAAATGGCTCAGTTGGACGCCAGACGTGTTTGGGAAGGAAGGAGAGAGCCCGCTCGGCTCCCGGGGAGGGTCTCCGGGAGGTATTAGAGCCTGTGTTGCCAGCTGTTGGTGAAAACATGGTGGCCACGCAGCCCCATGCTCCTCCTCCATCACAGCCAGCGGCCCACGCCGGCGGGGTCACGCAGGCAGAGGCCCAGCATTTCCCTGACCCTGTGCCCGAGGCAGCTCGCTCGCCCCGCGCTGCACCTGGCCCTGGGGCTCAGCCCGGCTCTGAGGAGGGAAGGGGAAGGTGCTTATCCTAGAAGCTTGGACTAATGAAAGCCCAGCACCTGCAGCTTCATTTGCTCTCCAGTTGGATCCACTCCTCTGGATTTCTCTCCTCTGATCCCATTAAGAGAAACGACAAGGCCAAATGGGTGGCTGGGAGGAGAGAGCGCCTTGGGAGTGGGGAGTGCAGACTTGAGGGAAACAAGGGGGTCCTTCAGCATCTTTTGCCCACGTCAGTAACCCACACACTACAAGTCTGTCCCAGAGGCTCTGCCTCAGCCAGTCTCCGAACAGGACACGGAGTCCAGTCTGTGGCATACACATGTCCCAGCCTGTGGTTTCAGTGTCGAAAGCATGCAATTCTGGAAAGCCCTTCCCCACCCCCTGCCCTCCTCTTCATCATTTGTGGCCATAGTGACAACGTCAGGAAACCACAGATGGGCCACTCCACCCCCCCCACCCCAGCTGCCTGGCTGGATGCCAAGGAGGAGGAGGGTTAAGGGTCCATCACTACACCCAGTGATCGTCCCTTCTCCTCATCTTGCAGGTCCTTGTGGTCGACCTCGTCAACAATCGGTTCCTCAGACAGGTGAGTAAAAAGGCCAGCTTCAACCTGCTGCTCCGTTTTCTCCTCCCTGTTGTTGGGGACATGGCTCTCCAGGTCTGGAAGGGCTTTTTGGTGGGCCTGGGATTGCAAAACAAGCCGGCGGGCTTGGGCGATCCCCGGCCAGGGCTGGACTTCGAACACACAGAAGGCAGGGGCCAAAGAGCAGGGGTTTGGCAAGGTTTTGAGCCCCGTGTGTCTTATCACAAAATGGTTTCCTAACAATTAGAAGCTTTGTATAGGTTATAACTATAGACACTTGTCTTTTTCAAAATGTTTTCAAAAAAATAACAAAGTTCATGATGTAATATTAAGTAGAAAAAATAAGGACCCAATATTATATACATTATTGTCCTGATTTTTTTTTTAATGAGAAGGAAAGAAAAAGAGAAAGAAACACAGTTGACCATTAAATAACAAAGGGGTTAGAGGTGTCCACCCCTTGCACCGTTAAAAATCTGTATATAGGGGCATCTGGGTGGCTCAGTTGGTTAAGCGACTGCCTTAGAATCAGGTCATGATCCTGGAGTCCTGGGATCGAGTCCTGCATCCCGCTTCCTACTCAGTGGGGACTCTGCTCCTCCCTCTGACCCTCCCCCTTCTCGTGCTCTCTCTTTCTCTCTCTTTCAAATAAATAAAATATTTATTTATTTATTTATTAAATATTTTATTTATTTATTTGACAGAGAGTGAGAGAGATCACAAGTAGGCAGAGAGGCAGGCAGAGAGAGAGGAGGAAGCAGGCTCCCCGCTGAGCAGAGAGCCTGATGCCCCAGGACCCTGGGATCATGACCTGAGCCGAAGGCAGAGGCTTAACCCACGGAGCCACCCAGGCGCCCTTAAATAAACAAAATCTTAAAAAAAAAAAAAAAAAAAAAAAGATGAGTTGAAACTTCTATCTCCTCAGATAATTACCTTTATTGTGTGTGTGCTGATAGCATTTGAGACCTACTCTTTTAACAACTTTCAGGTATTCAATAGAGTATCCCTAATAGTCACCGTGCTGTGCATTAGATCCCCAGAACCTATTTATCTTATAACCTGAAGTTTGTACCCTTTGACCACCCATTTCCCCCATCCCCCATCTACTCTAATTCTGTGAATCCAGCTTTTTTCAGATTTCACACAGCAGTGAGCACACACAGTATTTGTCTTTCTCTGACTCGTTTCTAAGCATAATGCCCTCAAGGTCCATCCATGTTGTCACAAAAGGCAGGATTTCCTTCTTTGTTAGAACTAATATTCCAGTATATGTGTCTGTATACATTCCATTGTGTGTATGTTACACACACACACACACAATCTTATTTTCTTTATTCATTCACCTATGAATGAACACTTAGGTTATGTCTTGGCCTTTGTGAATAGTACTGTGATGTTCGTGGGGGTGCAGATATATCTTCAAGATAGTGATTTCAGGGGCGCCTGGGTGGCTCAGTCGGTTATGTGTCCAACTCTTGATTTCAGCTCCGGTCCTGATCTCAGGGTCCTGAGATCGAGCCCCATGTCAGGCTCCATGCTGGGCATGGAGCCTGCTTCAGATTCTCTCTCTCCGCCTCCCTCTGCCCCCGCCCCACTCATGCACACACTCTCTTTCTCTAATAAAAAGAAAAAAAAAAAAAAGATGGTGATTTCATTTCCTTCAGATATATACCCAGAAGTGGGATTACTGAATCATATGGTAGTTCTGTTTGCAATTTTTTGAGGACCCTCCGTACTGTTTTCCATACCAACAGCGCTGATTCACAGTCCCACCAACAGTGCACAAGTGCACCTCTATTGCTGATCATTTCTTTTACTGGCAGGGCTTTTTAGTGTGATGTAGTCCTTGTTTATGTTTGCCCTTGTTGGTTGTAGCTTTTGGTGTCCTGTCCAAAAAGCATTGCCAAGACCAACGTCAGGGAGCTTTTTCCCTGTTTATTTCTAGTAGTTTTACTTTCAGATCTTATCTTTAAATCTTTAATCCATTTCATGTTAATTTTTGTGAGTGGTAATAAGATAGGGGTCCAATGTCATGCACTTGCATGAGTTTCCTGGCACCGTTTATTGAAAAGACTGTCATTTCCCCCATTGAATTCTTAGCTCCCTTGTCAAATATTAGTTGACCATGTATGCACAGGTTGATTTCTGGGCACTTAATTCTGTTCCATTAGTCTGTGTCTGTTTTCATGCCACTACCAGACTGTTTTGATGACTATAGCTTAGTTAGTAAAGCTTGAAATCAGGAATTGTGATGCCTCCGGCTTCGTTCTTCTTTCTCAGGATTGCTTTGGCTATTCAGTGTCTTTTGTGGTTCCAGGTGAATTTTAGGATATATTTTTTTTCTATGTCTACAAAAAATGCCATTACAGGGGCACCTGGCCTGGGTGACTCAGTCAGTTAAGCCTCGGCCTTCGGCTCAGGTCATGATCCCAGGGTCCTGACATCAGGCTCCCTGACCAGGAGCCTGCTTCTCAGTCTTCCTCTGCCGCTCCCCCTGCTTGTGTTTGCTCGCTCTTTCTCTCTCTCTCTCTGACAAATAAATAAAATCTTAAAAAAAAAAAAAAAAAAGCCATGACAGTTTTGGTAGGGATTGCACTGAGTCTACAGATGGCTTTGGGTAAAATGGACATTTTAACAGTATTGATTTTTCCAACCCGTGAACACAGAGTATCTTTCCACTTATTTATATCTTTTTCACATTCTTTCATCAATGTCTCCTATATCCCATTTACTCTTCACAGTTAAGTAGATATTGATTAGTACCCCTTTTTGCAAGTGGGGAAACTGAGGCTCAAGTTGCTTGTAAAAAGTGGAATCAAGAGGGGCGCCCGGCTGGCTCAGTCCGGAGAGCATGGGGGTCTTAATCTCAGGGTTGAGAGTTTGAGCCCCATGTGGGGTGTATATACATAAATAAAACTTAAAGCATGGAATCCCGATTCGAACCTCAGATCTCTGTCTCTAAGTCCTGTTTCTTCCACTAAGCCTGTACGGGGATTGCCTCACAGTGGATCCAGTGTGACCGCGGGCCAGGGGCCAAGATGCGCTCTCTCCGCAGAGGCGCGGCGGCAGCGGCCCACCTGCTCTCTCTGCTTTACAGATGGATGACGAGGATTCCATCCTCCCCAGGAAGCTTCAGGTGGCCCTGGAGCACATTCTGGAGCAGAGGAATGACCTGGCTAGTGACCAGGAGGAAGGGCCCCCGGACTGCAAGCACGGTGAGAGTCCGGCCGCCTCCGTCTCCCCCTTCCATCACTAGTGTCGGGCAGCCGGTGGGCCGCCACCAGCCCTTCCACGTGGCATTGAGTTAAGTAGGAAACCTGGCCAGAGGGGCATGCAAGGAGAGAAACCGGGGGTGAGACCCCTTGATCTGGATCTCATGCTAACAGCGAATCGTGAGAACATTTCCCCCACCTCCCCCATTTTGGCCCTAAATACCGGGTTTTAAAAGTGGAGGAAGGAATGACTTCATCCCTGTAGATAACCTCTGTCGGGGAGAAGGATCTAGTTCTTACCTGTGCCCCTGGGGCTGTCTCTGGCTCTGCCTCCGGCCCTTCCCCCACTTTGCTTAGGCCCCGAGGCCAGCCCCTTGAACGAGGTGGTGTCCGAAGCCTTCGTCCGCTTCTTCGTGGAGATCGTGGGCCACTACTCCCTGTTCCTGACGGCGGGCGAGCGCGAGGAGAGGACCCTGCAGCGGGAGGCCTTCCGCAAAGCCGTCTCCTCCAAGAGCCTCCGCCGCTTCCTGGAGGTTTTCATGGAGACCCAGACGTTTCGGGGCTTCATCCAGGAGCGGGAGCTGCGCCGGCAGGATGCCAAAGGTTAGGGGGCACCGTCCGTGTCGGGGGCGAGGCGGCTAGAGACGCGCAGGCCGCAGAGGCAGGGAGCGGGAGGAGCAAGGTCATGGGCCCGGGCGCGGCGGGGAGCAGCGGCGCGGCCGCCCGGGGGAACGTCTGGCTGCCTCGGGGCTGGGCGCCCTGCCCCCGTGTCCTGCCTGTCTTGGGCCACCTCTTTCCCCGCTCACAGCCTCTCCCAGCACCCCAGCCCGGGGTCCGGTGGCAGGTTCTCCCCGTGTTCCATCTTGCCAGCTTGATGAAACTCTCGAGAGCCTGCTCCGCGGTCTCTCGCGGGCCCCTCTTCTCCTTTTCCTCAGGCCTCTGCTCCCTTCTGCCCTTCTTTCCTCCCGGGCTCTGCGGGGTGTGGAACCAGCGGCCGGAGGCTGGGTGGGACAGGGGCGAAGAGGATGGCCGTGCCCCCCACTTTGTGTGGGCGCCTCCTCACATTCAGCCCGAGGGGCGCAGGCCTGGAGGCGGGACAGCAGCCCCCTCCGCCTGGGCAGCTTGGGGGTCCTCTCCCCGTGGAGCCCCCTCCCCCCCTCCCCGCCGGCCTGCACTCCCTCCCCTCCCTTTTCCTGTCCCCTCTGGCCGCATTCCACCACACTCGCAGGGCTGGGGAGGGGGAGTATGTGAGCGAGGATCCAGTCACTCCCCTCTCTTGCATCATCTTCAGTCCTTTTGGGGAGTCAGAAAGCTGGAAATGTTGGTAAGGACTGTCGCTGATGGGAATCAGACCTGGGTGGGGGAGAGACACCATGGAGGAGAAGCCGGAGCAGGGCAGGGGGGGCTGCGAGGGTCCCAGGGACAGCCTCCGGCCCCAGGCCCCCGGTCCTCTGGGGCTACGATGGCCCAGCCTGGGTGAAGGAACCACAGCCCCACATTCCTGGAGCTCTTGGCAAAGTAAACACAGGGCCACCCTTCAGGTATTCTGATGCGTGGCATCTGAAGAGACAAAAGGAAATTGATTAGAGTCTGAGTCACACTCCTGATGACTGGCTTCCTTGATCTAGAAGTTCTGCTTACCAGAAAGCTGCTTACAGATCACTATTTGCTAGAAAGGTCGAGACACAAAAGCTTAAAAGTAGCCTGGCAGGCAGCCTCTGTCCAGGGAAGATTAGTGAGAAAGGAAGGCAGTGCCTGAGCCTCACGCCCTGGGGCTAGGGAGGGCGCCTGCGAGGTGCCTTGTCTGGCCTTCCTGAGCCGACACTTGGCACACGGATTCCCAGGAAGCGAAACCATTTGGCCAGCATTCCTCTTAGGGGAGAACACGAGGAAAAGGGAGACGGGAAGCCAGGGCTGCCTGGGTCATCTCCGAAACCGCGTGCCTGGCACGGTATAGACACTTGGAAGAGTCTGTTGAATAAAATAGGATTTCACGTGCGAGCTAGCTTTAGAGCCTTCCAAAGACCGTTACTGTACAGCGGGCAATTATAAGGGCAATAAAAACCCTTCTAAACCTTAGGGTTCAGAGCCTGTTTATAGGAGCAGTGCGTCTCAGAAGCAAGGTTTCCTTTTTATGGAGGTAAGGAAATGGGTATGTTTAGAAGAGAGGGAGAGAGAAGGAACTAAAACGGCTGGGATTTGTCTTGCCAACAGGTCTGTTTGAGGTCCGAGCCCAAGAGTACCTGGAAACACTGCCCAGCGGAGAACACAGTGGTGTCAATAAGTTCCTGAAGGGACTCGGTAAGGCCCGGCGGTCTCGGTCCCCATCACCAGCCTCTGGTCCCCCGAGTCTCAGCCGGTTCCCTCCACGGGGGCCAAATAACGCAGAGCTCGCTGCGCTGCGGCCTCGGGAGCTCCTGTTTCCACCGGCCCCAGAGGACCCCTCCCCGCCGCACCCCTGGGCCGTCCTTCTCTCCCACGCTCTTCAGTCTTGGGGGAATTGAGCTTAGGACGCACGAGGGGAACCGAGGGAGGGTGTTTGCAGTGAAGACCTGGACCAGCCTCCAGATAGCCTGAAAAATGGAAATGCAAGAGTTATAAGGATGCTGGGGCGGCTCCTGGCTGGCTCCGTTTGTGGAACACGCAGCTCTTGATCTTAGGGGTTGCCAGTTCAAGCTCCAGGTTAGATGTAGAGACTACCTAAAAAATAAATAAAAATTTAAAAAAAGAAAGAATTATAAGGATTTTGGTTTAATCGAGGGCGACAAGGTGCACAGGAGTTGCTGCAAGTGGACCATACTCGCGCCTTCCGCAGGACGGGTGGCTTCCTGGAGGAGGCCCTCCTACCCGCGTGCTGCTGGGCCTTCTCCTCACGCGGCTCCTCAAGGACACGTTACATTCGGTGCTCCCTTTGTCACCGTTTCAGGAGCAAACGCTCCTCTACAGCTCTGACACGCTTCCTTTCAAAACTCCTGACATTGGAGGACGATCCCTCTGCTTTGGGGAGNCGGTGGCGTGGGAGGCCACAGTCCTCCCCGCCACGTCCCGGATGGAAAGGGCAGGGTTTCACTTTTGTCTGCCTGGTGACATGTTCTCATTTTCTTTTTTTAGGCAATAAAATGAAGTTTCTCCACAAGAAATAACCTTCAGCTCAGCTTCAAGGGAAAACCTCCTCCCAGGTGCAACCACATTTTTCAAAAACAGTCCTGGTGGCCTCTCCGAAACGCTGGGTCCTGGTTGTCGCAGGTGCGGGATAAAGGCCAGGATGGTTTCCGGCTGCCCCGGGGGCCTCCCCAGGACCCAGGGCCCCCCGGGCGCTGCTCCTTCAGAGCAGCCCTGGAAAGGGGGCCTGCGACCAGGCACGGCAGCACCATTCAAGTGGATTGTTTGGGGCGTCGGGTTCGGGGTTTTTTCTATTTTTACTCTTAGGTATTAAAAGAAAGAAAAGTGTTCAGGTTTTCTTTTTATTCCGCCAGGGACAAGAAAACTCTCTCGTGCCCTGTGCCCTGGTTCGTCCTGCCTGGCAGCTGGGCTCTGAGGCCAAGAGGAGAGGAGGAAGGGAGGGCAGGAGCAGCGGCCAGGGACCGGAAACAGGGCGCCCCTCTGGGCAGAGCTGGGGACACGTGCAAGATGCTAGAGGAGGACAGTGGCGTCCTTCAGCCCTCGTGCTCACGGGTGTTGGGGCGTGAGTGCTCTTGGGGAACGGACTGGCCCGTGTGTGAAATGGGGTCCTATCCCGCCTGAAGGAAGAGGGGGCACGCCAGAGGCATTTGGCTTCCTGGGCTGAGCTGCACTTCCAGGCCGGCCAGGGACGCCACCTGGTGGCCGAGGCCGTTTGTCGTGCTACCCACTCCTCTGGGCCCGAATGGACCAGACACTTCCCGACGGCCTTCTTTCTCCTCGAAGCCACAGAACCATCCACTGCCGGAGCAGTCCATGACTTTCAGAGGGACCCACAAAAAGAGATCTCCTCATAAGATCTGTTAATTAAATATCCTTGGGGTCCTTAAGACACATAAGCCGCAGCTTTGACCCTATTCCTATTTATATTGTGGGGAATGTTTCCCATCTCAGTGTAGGGACCCAGACCAGCATAAACGGAGGGGCTTGTGGTGTTG
Source organism: Ailurus styani (assembly GCA_002007465.1). Classification (NCBI taxonomy): domain Eukaryota; kingdom Metazoa; phylum Chordata; class Mammalia; order Carnivora; family Ailuridae; genus Ailurus; species Ailurus styani. The sequence continues at coordinate 2,360,027 of LNAC01000057.1, forward strand.
ACGTTCACAAGAGGGGTCATCAGAACTTTGGGGCTAGCTTCGCCAGACTCCTGCGCCGGCTGGGCGGCTCGCCTTCCCGGGACCAGAAGCGGAGGGGTGGGGGGAAAGGCTGCACCCCAAGTCCTGTCCTGCAAGGGTCACAGCGAAGATACAGCACGAAGAAGTGGGCAGCACAGGCAAGTTCTCAAGCAGGGCTCAGGGCCACCAGTGTGGCCGACCCGCTGCCTGCACCTCCCGCGAGCAGGCCCCCTCTGGATGGCACCAGCGGTCCCGACAAAAACATACAACAGGGAGGTGCTCTGACCTTGGCAATGGCCCAAGGAGTTGTGCCACTTGACAGAGGTTCTCGCCTTTAGGGAGTCGGGGGCAAGGGGTCTTCTAAGGGAAAAAAAAAAAAAGAACAAGAGGAAGATGAAATGATTGCTCTCTGTCATTCTACATTAGAGGTCCTTAACTGGAGTCATGGGTGACCCCCTCCCACCTGGAGGTTATAGCCGAGATTTGGTGTGTCTATTTGGTTTTTAGGAGAGAGGACCCACAGGTTATATCAGATTCTCAAAGGGGTCCAAGGTCAGAACCAGGCTATACATCACAATTAGCCTGGGTAGGTATGTGTGGTCGGGGTTGAGGGGGAAGACTGAAAGGGAGTCTCTGAGTGTCAGGGGCTCCTAACAAGCTCCTCAGATTAATTTTATAAATACCAGTGTTCTGCCCAGAGATGATCACTTTTAATATTTTGGAATATACCTTCTTTTCTAACTTATTTCATATTGTTTACTTACCACCTCCAAGTGAATAAATACACATCTTTGTCAACATTTCTAATGACTGCGGAACACTCTATTTTATAGATGTATTAGAAGTTAGTTTACCGGGCGCCTGGGTGGCTCAGTGGGTTAAAGCCGCTGCCTTCGGCTCAGGTCATGATCTCAGGGTCCTGGGATCGAGGCCCACATCGGGCTCTCTGCTCAGCAGGGAGCCTGCTTCCTCCTCTCTCCTCTCTCTCTGCCTGCCTCTCTGCCTACTTGTAATCTCTCTCTCTGTGTCAAATGAATAAATAAAAATCTTAAAAAAAAAAATTAAAAAAAAAAAAGAGGTCTAAAAAAAAAAAAAAAAGAAGTTAGTTTACCAATCCTCTATTATGCATGCAGGCTATTTCCAGTTTTGAATACATTTGAGAAAAGCATCTTTGTATAAGTAGTATCTTAGTACATTGCCTCATCTTCATTTTCATTTTTGCTTAAAGTATGATATATAGACAAAAGTTCTCAGATCATGCGTATACAGCGTAACAGACTTTTTGCAAATGACCACATCCGTGTAAGCGGCACTCAGGTCAAGAAGAGACCATCATTGGACCCTGGGGAGCCCTCCGACCTACCTTCCCAACATTCCTCCCATCTGGCCCTGCTTACGTTTAAACTAAATCAACTGAAAAGTTGTCAGCAACTTGCAAAGTGGTAAATTAGGCTGGGGAAGGTCAGAGGCAAGAGAAACAAAGCACAGTTGTAACCTAAGTGCACAGTCGAGGACAGGTTCTGGATGGATAACACGGTTTGGGTTCAGAGAGGTGTGGCTATAAGGCCTGGGTAGGCTAGACCAGATCACCACCGCCCAGCCTCTGTGTCTTGCCACACATGGAGCATCTGTCCGAGAACCCAGTCCTCTAATGCTGATAAAAGGCATACATTTTCCATGAAAAATGTGTATGTGTTGAGAAGCACACCATTATCGGGTTTCAGTTCCCAGAGAGTCACATGGCCCATTTGCCCCAGGCAGTGCTGGAGAGCCCTGCTGCCTCCTTGGTCCCCTGAGCTTTCCTTCCCAGCCACCCTCTTTTTCCCCCTTTTCTTATATTGGGGTGAAATGCATAGAACATACAATCGACTGTTTTAAAGCGAACAATTCAGTGGTATTTAGTACACTCGCAATGTTAGCAACAACCAAAAACATTTTCATCCCCTCCCCCAAAAAACCCTATTTGCATTAAGCAATTACTCCCAACCCCTCACACACACACACACCCCTCATCTCTATGGGTTTATCTATTCCGGGTATTTTCTACAAATGGGATCACAATAGGTCGCATTTTGCTTCTGGTTTTGCTTTCCCTGAGTATAATGTTTTCGAGGTACTTCCCCGCTGTAGCCCGTAACAGGACTTCCTGCTCACGGCTGAATGATACGCAGGGTACGGTTGGACCCCATTTTGTTCATTCATTCCATCAATGACACTTGGTTCGTTTCTACCTTTTGACCACTGAGAACAGTACTGCTGCAAACACACGCACGTGTATTTATTTACGTACCTGTTTTCAGTTTTTTGTTTTTTTAAAGATTTTATTTATTTATTTGACAGAGAGAGAGAGATCACAAGTAGCCAGAGAGGCAGGCAGAAGGAGAGGGGGAAGCAGCATGGGTGGTTCAGTGGTAGAATTCTCGCCTGCCAAGGAGAGGGGGAGCAGGGAGCCCTATGTGGGGCTCGATCCCAGGACCCTGGGATCATGACCTGAGCCAAAAGCAGATGCTTAACTACTGAGGCACCCAGGCGACCCCTGTTTTCAGTTTCTTTGAGTAGCTGTACCTAGGAGGGGAATTGCTGGGTCATACAGAAATGTATACTTTTCGGGCGCCTGGGTGGCTCAGTGGGTTAAAGCCTCTGCTTTCGGCTCAGGTCATGATCTCAGGGTCCTGGGATCGAGGCCCGCATCAGGCTCCCTGCTCGGCGGGGAGCCTGCTTCCCCCCTCTCTCTCTCTGCCTGCCTCTCTGCCTCCTTGTGATCTCTCTCCATCTGTGAAATAAATAAATAAAATCTTAAAAAAAAAAAAAAAGAAATGTCTACTTTTCAATTTGGAGGGACCATCTGACTGATTTCCACAGCGGCTGCACCATTTTTCATTCCGATCCACAATGTGTGAGGGCACCCCACCTCTCGGCCCTCCCTTCCTTTCTCCAGACGGGTTCCAGCTTTCTCAGAGCCATTGCCTGCCCGCCACATCTCTCAGAGGGGACCCCATGCTTCTCAGGGGTGACTGGCACCTCCCGCGTCAGTTGATGGGATGCTAGTCTGAAATGCAGATTCCTGGGGGTCACCCCAACTAGCTGGGGCTGAAGCCCTTGAACCCGTCATTGGCCAGGAGCTCCCCAAATGTCCTCAGGTGACTCCGTCTCAGGTGACTAACTTCCTCAGGTGACTGATCTCCTCCCTTACGAGCAAATTCTCCCTTATGTTTTTCACTGACAGAAAGTAACCTTCGGGCCAAGTTTTGGAAATAAGACTTCTTCATGTAGGTCCTGAGTTCGGAGCCCCTAAAATGCTCTGAAAAATAAAAACAGAACTGAAATGGGGATAAAGCTTGCACGGGGCCACCCACGCGCATCTGAGATCTCAAACCTGGTGAATTCGGGTGTTTAAAACGGTCACATTTCTCAAGTTACCTTGCATAGGCTTGAAAGCAAACCCAAGGCAGTACAAGGTAGGCCCCCAAAAATCCCGAGGGGAGTTGCTGTGGGGATGAGCTCAGAGGAGGGCAGGGTGGGGGGGTGGGGGCAGGGGCTCAGACTTCACCAGGAGTCCATGTGACCCCACCTGCGGGGACAGGAGGGGCTGAAGCAGGCCGAGGAGGAGAGGGAGATTCTGGCCCCGAGCAAAGGTTAGTAAGAAAAGCCAGAGCAGGTGAGAGGGGTCATTGGACTGCTGGCACCTGTGAAGGCCAATGAACTTCCCTCCCCGGCTTGCCCTGCGACCACACCTCGGCCTCACCCACGTCTTGGACGGGGCGCCGCTGCCAACCTCTGACTCCTTTCGGTCACAATTACCATAGGCCTGGTGCCAGCTTCCCCGGCAACGGGCCGAAAAGCAGAACGGTCTCACCTTGGCCCAACCCCGGGCTCCTCGGCTGCCCCTCTTCCTCTCCGCTGCCTGCAACCATCACCCGCCCACCTCAACCGTCTTCCTAAGAGCACCCCGCCCAGTCCTGCACCCGAACCTCAGCACGGTAGTTGCTCCCACAGCAGAGTCAATTCCCTTACTCGCACGGGCGCATTGCGGACTGAGCCGTCTGCCGGGCACAGAACTCCAGACTCACGCGGGCTCAGCGGTCACTCTCCCCGGCAGGTGCGCAGGGGCGGATCCTGGGGGCGGGATCTGGGGGCGGGGCCCCGGGGGCG
>LNAC01000057.1:2395102-2431703 GCA_002007465.1 Ailurus styani
GAGAGAGATCACAAGTAGGCAGAGAGGCAGGCAGAGGGGGGGGGAGGGGAAGCAGGCTCTCCGCTGAGCAGGGAGCCCGATGGGGGGCTCTGTGTAATGACCTGAGTGGAAGGCAGAGGCCCAACCCACTGAGCCACCCAGGCGCCCTTGGGGAGAAATTCTTGGGAGAGGCTTGCTTTTTTTCCATTTTCTGTTAAAAAACTCACCATATCATAATCTAGAGATGGGTTGGCAAGGAAGGATTTCACTGACGATTGTATTCAATTTTGGGTATACCGATAGCATTGTTATCACTGAAGGATAGAAAAATAAACTGAAAACACACCATACGTACCAATTAACCATGTAAAATAATGTGGAGTATTTGGCAGTAACTAATCAGGGCTTGTATTCTAGTGTTTTTGTTGATTCTGAAGTATCAGGTGATTGTGTGTCTGCTTGAATTCCTTCAGTGTTGCTAGTCTTGGACCTCAGGAACACATTTCATTGCTGGGTAGTTCTTTTTCTCAGTCTTCATATTGAACCAGATCTATAATGTAGTTTTCTACATACATTCACTTTGTCAGGGATAGTGCCTGAAAAGGTTGTCTGTATCCTGGCTATGTTACTCCAGTTATTTAAAATCTTACGGCAAGCTTAACTTTTTTTTTTTTTTTTTTTTTTTTNCATGGTCATAAACCAGTACACTGGACAAATGTAGTCTGGCAGGACACTAAAATGTGGAAGAACAGACTTGAACGAATGTGCATTAGCACAAACACTGCAGTTAACTGACTTGAGAAATTCTTAAATCAAAAGATTCCTGAAACTAAGTTGAAGTCACCTGCTGAAGGTCACATAGTTAGGAAGTGACAGAGCTGGAATTTAGTCATCCAGTTCTGATGGGGTGCCTGGCTGGCTCGTTCAGAAGAGCATGCAACCCTTGATCTTAGGCTTGAGTTTGAGCCCCAAGTTGGGTATAGAGGTTGCTTAAGTAAAAATCTTAGGAAAAAAAAATCCCCAATACTGAGCTTTTGTACACTATTAGATCCAAACAGTCTACTACTAATGCAGCCTGATGATACTGTCTTTCTGGTAGCTGCATTATTCCCTTCTGGCTCTTGAAACTTGGGATCAGTTGGCCAAGACGGTCACATGGCAGGCAGTTTAATGTAGTAATTTAATTCTTACGGTTCCTTGTTTGAGAACCTTCAGTGCTTTTGTTACTGCTTAAAGATAACTTGGCTTGGGCGCCTGGGTGGCTCAGTGGGTTAAAGCCTCTGCTTTCGGCCCAGGTCATGATCTCAGGGTCCTGGGATCGAGGCCCGCATCGGGCTCTCTGCTTGGCGGGGAGCCTGCTTCCCCCTCTCTCTCTCTGCCTGCCTCTCTGCCTCCTTGTGATCTCTCTCCCGCTGTGAAATAAATAAATAAAATCTTTAAAAAAAAANNNNAAAAAAAAAAAAAAAAAGATAACTTGGCTTAAAGGCCCTGCAGCATCTGTTCTTAGCTATCCTGCCCCATTTCCTTTCTCCTTCCCCCACTTCGTCCTTGTTCTCTCCACTCTTGGTCACACGCTCTGTTGTGCTCTTGTCCAGAAAGTGCTAATGGTCCATGCCACCACTGTCCTAGGCCAATCTGTTTGACTTTAATTTTCACTATCATTTTGGATTTTCCAGAAAAGTTTTTTACTACTCATCATAGATTTCGACAAGTAATATTGGTGTAGGTGTTGCAGATGCACTAAGGAAGTGGATTAAGGTGCAGCTATTAGGGAATGGAGCTCCTTGAAGCAACTGGTTAAGGAACTGAGGTTAAGGTCAGCAACTGAGGTAGTGTGTGATGGGAAGACAAAATCTGACCCTAGTAAAAAGCATCATATACCCAAGTGCAGCAATTGAATGAAAGTTGGACAAAATGAGATTTTTTAGAACAAATGTAAAATTGAGTTGTGCCTGAAGTTAAGGTGGTACCTTCCCAGCTTGGAATCTCTAGATAGCTTTAAAACTCAATCAGGGTATGTGTTTGACTTCAAATTGATCCCAAAGAAATGTTGACGGTATAGACACCTTTCTTGTGTTTAAAAAGCAAAAGTTCCCACTGGGGATGAGACCTGAAACTACTGTATTCAAGCATTGATACTGTTTCAAACGGACAGCCTGTTACCAACTGAACACTTCTATTTTTCTTTATTAAAGATTTTCCTTATTTACTTGAATGGGAGAGAACACAGGACAGGGTGGGGGGGCAGAGGGTGAAGCAGACTCAAGGAGCTGGAGAGGGGGTAATATATCCTGGGTCTCAGGGATCATACCCTGAGCCGAAGGCAGATACATACCTCAACTGCTTGAGCCACCCAGGTGGCCTTGGATACTTTTCTATGTACTTTGAAGCAAGATTTTACTGTAGTGGTGATTACAATGTAATTATCATTGGCTGGCTTAGTTGTCGGGTGTCTTTTGAGGTCTTCATTTATGCAGTCAAAAAATAGCACGCCCCCTTTTTAATTTTTATTTTATTTTTTTAAAAGATTTTATTTATTTGGCACAGAGAGAGATTACAAGTAGACAGAGAGGCAGGCAGAGAGACAGGGAGAGGAGGAAGCAGGTTCCCTGCTGAGCAGAGAGCCCGATGCGGGCCTCGATCCCAGGACCCTGAGATCATGACCTGAGCAGAGGCTTTAACGCACTGAGCCACCCAGGTGCCTGCCCTTTTCTTTTTTAAATTAAAAGACTTTATTAGAGGGAGAGGGACAAGCAGGCTCCTGATGGTGGGTGTGATCCCAGGACCATGAGATCATGATCTGAGCCGAAGTGTGGGATTCTTAAGGGACTGAGCCACCCAGGCACTGCCAGAATTATCTGTTGAAAACAAGTGTTTTAACTCAGTTGCCCTGTGGTTGAGTAACTGAATTAGTGTGGTAAACCTAGTAACAGTTGGAATTAGGTCAACTGCAGTTAGAGTTCCTAGTATATTCTCTATTGTTACAGACTACAGCCTCAGGGGCACTGGAGGGTGTTGGTCATTTTAACTGTTTGCACCAACATCTTACATTCTTTCCATGTAATGTACTGTCACACAAAGTTTTCCCTTGCAGATACTGAGTAGAACCTTTCACATTCAGACTTGGGCAGCCTTCTTCAAGGTTTCTTAGGTAAAGAACGGATATTTTTCTACACACTCACAGATCAGTGGGCAAGTGGAGTATACATAAACTGTTCCTCTGTACACCAGCTCTAGATAACTTGACAGCCTTGGATATAGTGATGTCATCTACAAGGTCAGCCACATTGATACCTACGCAACAGGTACTTCTCCCTTACTGAGCAGGGAACCTGCCTCTCCCTTTCCCACTCCCCCTGTTTGTGTGTTCCCTCTCTCCCTGTGTCTGTCTGTAAAATAGTCTTTAAAAAATACTAAAACTAAGTTGGTGCACATACCTTATGTATAGGCAGCCTTCCTGTGGTGCCATAATGGATAATCTTGTCATATGGTCTAATTCTCCTTGTTTTGTGTTCATTCCACGTGTTTGCTAGAATCGGATGTATTGGATAAGATACTATACAGCAGTAGGATGCATTGCTACTACATACCATTATACTATACTAGTGTGTCACTCACTGGTGGAGTGCATTGGTCAAAATCTTTTTTTTTTAAGATTTTATTTATTTATTTTACATAGAGACAGCAGGTGGCCAGGGGGAGTGGGAAAGGGAAAATCAGGCTTCCTGCTGAACAGGGAGGCCGATGCAGGGCTTGATCCCAGGACCCCAGGACCATGACCTGAGCTGCAGGCAGATGCTTACCGACTGAACCTGCCAGGTGCCCTAGTCATGAATTCTTTTAGGACTGGCTTTAGTCTTTTTAAATCAAACTTCATGGTTCTTTTTTCCCAGGTATTTCATGCATGGGGTTTGTAAGGAAGGAGAGAACTGTCGCTATTCGCATGATCTCTCCGACAGTCCTTACGGCGTAGTGTGCAAGTATTTTCAGCGAGGATACTGTATTTACGGAGACCGCTGCAGGTAAGAATTGTTTACAGATCAGTTTGTTCAGAGTGGAGTGGGAGAGGTTGAGAAAAAGTGTAAAACATATAATTCCAATCGTTGTGTAAACTTAAGATAAATGCTTTGAAAAATACTCCTTAGCAGTGTTAGTACACTGACAAATCACAGCCTGGAGGCCATATAGTAGTACAGTAGTACATTTAAAAAAATGAGTTGGTAATGGAGTCCAGTTTAATTCCTGAGAATCCCCTTCTGCAAACCTAGGGATGGGTGTGGAGATGGTATGTTTGTACATGGCATTTTTTTTTTAAAGATTTTACTTACTTATTCGACAGAAACACAGCGAGAGGGGGAACACAAGTAGGGGGAGGAAGAGAGGGAGAAGCAGGCCTCCCACAGAGCAGGGAACCCCCCCATGCAGGGCTTGATCCCAGGACCCCGGGATCATGATCTGAGCTGAAGGCAGGTGCTTAATGACTGAGCCACCTACGCATCCCTGGCGTTTTTTGTTTTTTTGTGTTTTTTTTTTTAAATGGCATTTCCTTTCTTCTTTTTTCTTTTTTTTTAAAGATTTTATTTATTTCTTTCACAGAGAGATCACAAGGAGGCAGAGGGGCAGGCAGAGAGAGGGGGGAAGCAGGCTCCCTGCTGAGCAGGGAGCCCGATGCGGGCCTTGATCCCAGGACCCTGAGATCATGACTTGAGCCGAAAGCAGAGGCTTTAACCCACTGAGCCACCCAGGCGCCCTGGCATTTCCTTTCTAAGAATGATGTGCAATGGAGAGAAAATGGGATTGTAGGCATTTGGGGGTAGTATTAGGTTGCTAGTTACGAGAGCTTATCCTTGTATATTAACTTTCCTGAATGCTTTAGCTTGTAAGACTAAGCTTAGATTTAGGGAAAACACTTCAGAAATGTGCTTAGTAACCATCAGAATGTTAAAGAACCAAGAGGGATTCATTTTTTAATCTGTCATTATTCACTGAATTGGTACCATTATCCTGTTGAATTGGCAGTGCAGAAGTAGTAGCTCTTAGCTTAGAAATCAGGTGGAGCCTATTCCAAGTCAAGGAAGATGGTGTTTTAGTTACTTGTTGTTTGGGGCGCCTGGGTGGCTCAGTCAGTTGGGCATCTGCCTTCAGCTCAGGGCATGATCTCAGGGTCCTGGGATGGAGCCCTGAGTCGGGCTCCCTGCTAGTTGGGGAGCCTACTTCTCCCTCTTGCTCTGCCTCCTGCTCCTCCTGCTTGTTCTGTCAAATAGTCTGTCTCTCTCTATATATATTTTAATATTTATTTGAATATTTACAGAGAACAGTAGAGCAGATGGAGAAGCAGACTCAAACTCCCTGCTAAGCAGGAAGCCTGGCATGGGGCTTGATCCCAGGACTCTGGGATCATGACCTTAACCTAGGGCAGACGCCCAACTGACTGAGCCACGTAGACACTTCTAAATAAAGTCGTCAAAATATGTTCTGGTTTCTTTTCAGATCGCATAAATCTTTCGCCTTTTACTAAATAAAGTCGTCAAAAAAAAAGCTTCCTACTGATACTGAACAAATGACCCAAGTCTTAGCAGCTTATTTATTTTATTTATTTTTAAATTTTATTTTTATTCTTTGCCCCAGGGGTACAGGTCTGTGAATCATCAGGCTTACATCTTTCACAGCACTCACCAAAGCACAAACCCTCCCCAATGTCCATAACCCATTCACCCTATCCCTACCCTCCCACCCCCCAGTAACCCTCAGTTTGTTTTGTGAGATTAAGAGTCTCTTACGATTTGTCTTCTTCCCGATCCCATCTTGTTTCATTATTTTCCCTCCCTACCTCCCACGACCCCCCAGCCCTTCCCCTCAAGTTCCTCATATCAGAGAGATCATATGATAATTGTCTTTCTCTGATTGACTTATTTCGCTCAGCATAATACCCTCCAGTTCCATCCATGTCGTTGCAAANAATTGTCTTTCTCTGATTGACTTATTTCGCTCAGCATAATACCCTCCAGTTCCATCCATGTTGTTGCGAATGGCAAGATTTCGTTTCTTTTGATAGCTGCATAATATTCCATTGTATATATATACCACATCTTCTTTATCCATTCATCTGTTGATGGACATCTAGGTTCTTTCCATAGTTTGGCTATTGTGGACATTGCTGCTATAAACATTCGGGTGCACGTGCCCCTGAGGAACACTACCTTTGTGTCTTTAGGATAAATACCCAGTAGTGCGATTGCTGGGTCGTAGGGTAGCTCCATTTTCAACTTTTTGAGGAATCTCCATACTGTTTTCCAGAGTGGCTGCACCAGCTGACTTAGCAGCTTAGAAACAATAAATCATCTCCCAGTTTCTGGGAGTCTGAAGTTGGTGTGGCTTAGCTGAGTGCTTCTAGCTCTGAGATTCCAGAGGTGGTAGTCAGGATTTTGGGCAGGGCTCCCATTATCTGACCTCTCCCCAGGGGCTTGGAGGATCACTTCTAAGGTGGCTCACACACTATTTTCAAGAGACCATATTTTCCCAGTTGGCCCTCTCCCTAGGGCTGCTTTAGTGCTCTACTTGGTTGCTATCCTTCCCCAGAGCAAGTGACTCAAGAGAGCCAGCAAGGACACATCCACAATGCCTTTTATGACCTAGTCTCAGAAGTCCCATACTCTCACTTCTGCTCTGCTCATTACTTACAAGCAAGTCATTAAGTCCAGCCAATGTTCAAGGGGAGAGAAATTGGGTTCTACTTTTTGAAGGGAGGATTACTAAAGACTTCTGGACATACTTTAGGTAACACATTTGGGGAATGTCAGCCAGTTTTTGCATTCTATGGTCAGAAAAGAAATAAGTCAACTCTGTTCAGATGCTTAGAATTGAAAAGGCTAAGAAATTGATGGGTGAGATAAATGTTCAGTCAGCCCACAATCATTTTACTAGGGAATCTAGTAAGGATAGAGAAAAATAAACATTTTTTAAAAAGATTTTTTTAAAACAATTTGACAGAGAGGGAACACAAGCAAGGGGGAGGGGGAGACAGAGGGGGGGAACACAAGCAAGGGGGAGTGGGAGAGGGAGAAGCAGGCTTCCTACTGAGCAGGGACTCCCCCGATGTGGGACTCGACCCCAGAATCCTGGGATCATGACTTGAGCCGAAGACAGGTGCTTAACCGACTGAGCCACCCAGGCGCCCTAATAAAACATTTTTAAAAATGTGACTGTAAGAGCTCAGAAATGGAACCCCTGATACCTGAGTTTTTAAGTTCTTTTTGCTCTATTTTTTTCATTGCTGTATGACTGGAAAGGGAGGGAAATGACACCCCCCCAAAAAAACCCCAAAAACCTAGGTTTATCTTTTTCAGTAACAGTATGAAAAGGGGCTGAGTTGGCAGAAGTCCATCCTACTATGTATATATATAAGGAGCAGTTCTTTGTAATTGGATGATCTCCTCAGGTTTTGTAATGGTAGGGGAGCTGGGTTCTTTGCCTAGTCAGCTGAGAATCTGTAAACTCCCATCCAGGGAGAGAGGACGTAAATGTCGGGAGTGGAGGTGAGTGAGACTAGGATGTCCAGCAGAGAGAAGTGGGAGAGAGCTCTGTGTGTTAGGAGGAGGGAAAGTATGGCTGGTTAACAGATCAGCTGCTTATTTCAGAAGAGGGACTCATCTGATTGGACCATACAGGTGCAAAAAATGAAATACGGTTAAATTGAAATCCAAGCTAAGGCCAAGGCTGTATGTGTTAATCAGCTTATTTTTCAGGTAACTTTGCCAGCCCTAAGTGGCATTTCATACTCTCCTTGGGAGTAAGTATGGAAGCCTATCCTCAACGTAACCTGGGGGAGACCGAAGTTGAAGGCCAGGGAGTGAGGTGGGTGCCCTGTTTTGGTGAGGCTCTGACGGGCAGTTTCAAGTCACCTAATGAACTGCTTTTTTCTTTTCTTTTCTTTTCTTTTTTTAAGATTTTTATTTATTTGACGCAGAGAGAGATCACAAGTAGGCTTAGAGGCAGGCAGAGAGTGAGGAGGAAGCAGGCTTCCCGCTGAGCAGCGAGCCCGATGCGGGCCTGTGGGCCTCGATCCCAGGACTCTGAGATCATGACATGAGCTGAAGGCAGAGGCTTTAACCCACTGAGCCACCCAGGCTCCCATGCTTTTTTTCCTTTTAGTTTTCTTTACGGTAAAGATGGAGCTCCCTCTTAGGTGAATGATGCCGATTTAAGCTGGGTTTAGAGCTCTCAGGATGAAGTCAAAGGAATTCGGTTGGCCTGAAATGAAGCTTGGTGGTAATAATTTGGGACAGACAGGCTGGAAGTCTTAACACTTACACTTCATTCTTAACTATAGGGATCTTTTTATACAAATTGGCCATTGTCCAGAGATTTCAAATACTTGAACTCCTCATAGAGGGAATAGTTCATAAATGAAAGATGATGTCCTGATGCCAGCAGTTCACAAATACTACGGTGTCAGTGCCTCATGATTGTGGCACTCTCACTCAGTGAGGCCAGTTCTCCATTATTCAGAACTGCTGTGCACACTGCAGGACCAATATCCTTTGCTCCCACCTACTCGGAGCCAGAAGGATTCCCTCATTGGTTTTCAACACTCCGTGCGAGGTACAAGGGAGTATTGCCTTGGTTGACAACCATTGCTGTAGTCGATCTTGTTTCCTTTGGGGAGGGCTCTTTCCCTTTGGACCCAGTGAATCCCATAAATTAAAATATTGAAGATTTATTTATTTGAAAGATCATACAAGCAGGGGGAGGGGCCGAGGGAGAGAAACAGACTCCCCACTGAGTGATTCACAGGCGATCCCAGGCACCCCAGCACAATGACCTGAGCCGAAACCAAGCCATAAGTTAAAATATTTAAAGACAGATACCAGACCTTGGAATGGTTGGGAAGTAGCCAACCAGAAAGGAAGCATCTGTTGTCTCTTGCTTAAAGCTGGAAGAAAAGTAAATTCAACTTCCTTACATAGAAGTCAGTACTCTATCAGAATATTAGCAAAGATCTGAGAGGCCCCATACTAGTTTCAGGGTTGTCTCAGTATTTCTTCACTTAACACTTGGATTAAAAGGATCACTGATCTGTGATAATCTTAAAGAATTAATAAGCATTATAAATACATCATGGACTCTGAATCCAGGAGATGTGAAAGTTCTCCGAAGTAGGAGTTGCCAGGCTTCATTTGATACTGATCTTAAAAGTTAATTTTCAGGCACCTAGGTGGCTCAGTGGGTTAAAGCCTCTGCCTTCAGCTCAGGTCATGATCTCAGTGTCCTGGGATCAAGGCCCGCATCGGGCTCGCTGCTCAGCTGGAAGCCTTCTTCCTCCTCTCTCTCTCTCTCTCTGCCTGCCTCTGCCTACTTGTGATCTCTCTATGTCAAATAAATAAATAAAATCTTTTTTAAAAAGGTTAATTTTCTTTTTTTTTAAGATTTTGTTTATTTGACAGCACAAATAGGCAGAGCGGCAGGCAGAGGGGAAAGAGAGAAACAGGCTCTCTGCTGAGCAGAGAGCCCGATGCAGGGCTCGATCCCAGGATTCTGGGATCATGACCGAGCCGAAGGCAGCTGCTTAACCGGCTGAGCCACTTAGGTGCCCCTCAAGCATAAATATTTAGATGTGGCCATTGGCTGCCATCATACAGAGCAGTAGAGTCACATTAAACCTGTAAAACCACTTACCTGACTTTATTAAGATTTTATTTATTTTGACAGACAGTGAGAGAGGGAATCACAAGTATTAGGTGGCCCTAATGCTTAAGAGTAGGAATATGAAGATTTGAGATGTTCGAATACTATGGTAAATATCAGCAAATGTTTGCACTAAGCTAAGGACAGTGTGTAGTTAGTCTTTGTCTTTTGGTAACACAGCTGGCCCATGGTTAGGGTAGCCCAATTAGTTAATTGCAAGATCTGCTAGATTTGTGTACTGTAAGTTAATATCAGTTCAGACTTACTATGTTACTAGTTTATTGTGTCTGAATGAACGTCTTAAATTGTGGGGACTTCGTTGGGCAGAAAGTTTGTTTTTTAAGATTTCATTTGATAGACAACAGCAAGAGAGGGAACACAAGGAGGGGGACTGGCAGAGGGAGAAGCAGGCTCCCTGGTGAGCAGGGAGCCCCAAGCAGGGCTCCATCCCAGGATCCTGGGATCATGACCTGAGCTGAAGGCAGATGTTTAACGACTGAGCCACCCAGGCACCCAGAAAGTTGGTTCGGTTTAATAATTTAATTGGACAGATGAAAAGGAAAGAAAATACATGGGGTAAAGATTTGTAAAAGTAATTAGGTCAATGAATATAGGAAAAGAATACATACTGTATATTGTAAATCCTGCGTCCTGTTTAATATTGTGAACATTTTAACATACATGGTAAAATGTTCTGCATTTTCCAACTTGTTGAGTTTGAAAGTCAGGCTCTCTTCAATTATTCTTCGGTGCACAGTCTTTAGGAGAGTTGCCATGGGAACTGTGAGGCTCCAGATTGCAATGGAATTTTAAGGGTGATAGGTGGTCTGCTGCTGAGGTGGGCAAACCGTGGCCCAAGGCTCTAAAGTTTGCTGACCCCTGGTCTGTGTGACCTTGCTACTCAGAGTTGTCCTTGGGCCAGCAGTAGTATCATTCTATGGGGGCTCGGTAGACCTGCAGAATTGTGGGCTCTGCCCCAGACTTAGAAATTACGGACCTGTCTTTTTAACAATTTCCCAAGTTATCGTAGGTGTAATGTTTTGAAAAGAACCCAAGGACAGGATGAGGGAATACATAATTAATTTTGGGGGCTGCTGGCTAGACGGTGACTGCTGACTTGGAATTTTTTTTTTTAAGATATGAACATAGCAAGCCATTGAAACAGGAAGAAGTGGCGGCTGCAGATCTAACTTCAGAAACTTCCCTCGCTGCTTCAAGTCTTTCATCAGGAGTTGGACCAATTGTCGAAATGAATACGGGTGAAGCCGAGTCAAGAAATTCAAACTTCGCAACTGTAGGAGCAGGTTCAGAAGATTGGGTGAATGCCATTGAGTTTGTTCCTGGGCAGCCCTACTGTGGCCGTAGTAAGTATTTTGAAGACTAAAAACAACTAGGGCACTAGGCCATAGCCCACTATAGTTAGCTGGTTTTCGAAACCTTCCTACTTCCAGCCACCCTTCATACTTAGCCTGATATAATACTCTAAATTGGATTACCTAAGACTTAACCGATGGAGTGAAGTAAACTTTCTGAACCCAGTAGTAATAAATTTAGTGTTTTGAAAAACTGAAGCCTCTCCAATCAGTGCAGTTGTACAAGAAAGAGTGTTTTGTTTTGTTTTTTAAACATGCCTAATTTTGGAAATTCCAGCATTAGAAAATTGATTTCTTTCAAGAGTGAGGGAATTAGTTCCGTAGACCTCATTGAAGTTCTTATTTTTTTCTGTTCGGTTAGGTTCAGTTACCTTAGTTCATAATCGGCCTTAGCATTTTGGACCTTTACTACCCTCTTATTAACCGTTTTCAGCTGCCCCTTCCTGCACTGAAGCACCCCCGCAGGGCTCAGTGACCAAGGAAGAATCAGACAAAGAGCAGACGGTAGTGGAAACCAAGAAGCAGCTGTGTCCCTATGCCGCGGTGGGAGAGTGCCGCTACGGGGAGAACTGTGTGTACCTGCACGGGGACTCGTGTGACATGTGTGGGCTGCAGGTCCTCCACCCGATGGATGCTGCCCAGAGATCGCAACATATCAAAGTAAGTCTTCGGGGAGGGATTCTGGGAACTCGCGTGAGACTTCTCCCGAGATGCATGTTTCACCGGTTTTTAAGACAGTAACAGACTTGGTGCCACCATTATTCACCACGGTTCTGGGTGGTTTTAGATAGAACCTGTCTCCCCTGAAAGAAAAACCTCCTGCTCCTTAAAGGCTCCCCCCTTACTTACTGTCCATTCTGCCCTTCTGTCCCTTTCCTGGCAGCAGCTCATGTACTTTTGTCCCTGGACTGGCCTGTTGCGATTGCGTGTGAATGGAATCTGCGTGGCCTCTTGTGGCTGGCTTGAACATTAGCATAGTGTTTTCAAGGCTTATTCATGTCTTAGTGTGTATTAGTACTCATTCCTTTTTCTGGCTGAATAATAATTCACTGTATAGCTGTACCACATTCTGTTTTTCCACCCCTCATTTGAAAGACACTGAGATTGTTTCCCCCACCGGCTAACATGAATAAGGCCATGAGCATTCATATGGAACTTTCTGCAGGCATGTTTTAAGTTACCTTAGAGAGGAGAGCTGCTGGGTCATCTGGTAGCTCAATGCTTAACATTTTGAGCAATGCCAGACTTTTGCATCGTGACTATACTAGTTTATGTTCCAGTCTCAATGGATGAGCATTTCAGACTATGAGTTTACTAAGTTTTTTAATGTATTAATTTGAGAGAGTGCTCCAGTGAAGAGGAGCAGGGTTCCCCGCTGACCTGCTGAGCAGTGAGCCTAGGATCATGACCTGAGCCAAAGGCAGACCTTAACCCACTGAGCCATCCTGGCACCTCCCAGACTATGTTTTTTAAGCCTACCTGCAGCATAACTTTTCTGTTGAGAAGACATTGTCTTAACATACTTTGTGTTCATTGGAGCAACAAATTCTGCCTTTACCCGGTTTAGTATCCTCTCTGTTAAAAAAAATTTGGTTGTTGGGTAAAGCATAGTATAAGACATTCTCAAATCCTACCTTCAACATGTTGGCACAGTGAATTTCCGGCAAGTTAAATTAAGTCTTTCAGCTGTGTTTTGGGTATTGGCTGCAGTGGTGTCTGTATCTTCTATTTTTTCGCAATTATGTGGCATTGTGGGTGACTTTGGTTATTTCCATATTTGCTTTTTTCCATTAATTACAATTAGTAGGTTTCTTGTAAATTGAGAAAGTGTGTAAAAACAATGTGTCAGTCACACCCTACCACGATAGTCACACAATTGCATGTGAATGTTTATAGTAGCATAACTTCACAGTCAATGTGGGGCTTGAACCCACTACTGAGATCAAGAGCTGTATGCTTCACTGAGCCAGTTAGACACCCCTCTTCTTAAAGGTTTGAGTGAGGAGGGGGGGGAGAAAGGATCTTAAGCAGACTCCCCACTAAGTGCAGAGTCTGTTGGCGGTGCTCAATCTCACAACCCTCAGACCATAACCTGAGCCGAAATCAAAGTTGGATATTGAACCCACTGAGCCACCCAGGCATTGCCACTTTTTAAAATCTTTCTTTTTCCAAAGATTTTATTTATTTGACAGAGATCACAATTAGGCAGAGAGGCAGGCAGAGGCAGAGGGAGAGGGGGACGAGACTCCCTGCCGAGCAGAGAGCCCGATGTGGGCTCGATCCCAGGACCCTGAGATCGTGACCTGAGCCGAAGGCAGAGGCTTAACCCACTGAGCCACCCAGGTGCCCCCGGCACTGCCACTCTTAAGTTTGTTTAAGCAATCTCTATTCCCAACCTGGGCTTTGGACCCACAACCCTGAGATCAAGGGTTACACATTCTTCTGACTGAGTGGGCAAAGTGCTCCCATAATTCTTAATAGGCCCCAAATGGAAACAACCAAAATGTCCATCACCTGATGAATGGATAAATAAACTGGCCTGTCCATGTGATGGATTACTACTCAGCAATATAGCAATAAAAAGAAACAAAATACTGATCAACAGCATACCTTTCAAAGCATAACTTTGAAAATGTGCTAAGTGAACAAAGCCAGTCACAAAAGGACACATTTATATGAAATGCCCTGAATAAGCATAGCAACAGGTGAGTAGCTGACTGGGTGGGGTGAGGGGGTTCGTTGGTTTCAGATGAATGAGTGACTTGCTGTGGGTATGGGGTTTTTCTTGGGTTAGTGGACACATTTCTCTAATATTGTGGTGTGTGGTGTGATGGTTGCATGACTGTGCATCTACCAAGACTGTGCCCTTTATATGGTATGTGAAGTATCTCAATACTGGTTTTTTTAATGTGAAAATTAAGTGCCCAGCATCTGTCACCTAGTAAGCATTAGTTTCCTTCACTCTTACTTTATGATGATATGTTGGAAATTAAGACCTTAATCTTAATTACATTTTCCATCTAGAAACCAGAAGATCAAACTTAGTATGAAAAATTGTCTCTCTAATGTGGATCATAACATGGAGGGTACCGGAGATGGGGTGAATTTATTTTTTTTCCCACTTTCTGAAGTTCTTAAAATTTGACTCTATTTGATGTAAAGGTCGAGAATGTCTGTCCACCTGTATTCAGGTATGAACAAAGCTGCTTTTCGTGTTAAATTGGGAGTATCTTTTCACCTGGCTTGTCTTTGAACATGAGTCATTAACTGTCCAGTTGAAGTCTTTTCATTATTCAGTGACTTGATTACACTTATCTCTCCACTCTCTCCAGTCTTGCATTGAGGCCCATGAGAAGGACATGGAGCTCTCATTTGCTGTCCAGCGCAGTAAGGACATGGTGTGTGGCATCTGCATGGAGGTGGTCTATGAGAAAGCCAACCCCAGCGAGCGCCGCTTTGGGATTCTCTCCAACTGCAACCACACTTACTGTCTCAAGTGTATTCGCAAGTGGAGGAGTGCTAAGCAATTTGAGAGCAAGATCATAAAGTGAGACTCCTCCCCAATCTTCGTTTGTGCTTTCTATTTTGGGGAAGAATTTAGTATCTTGTGCCAACTTTGAACCAGATGGACCGCATTTAAATGCATGCATTTTATCTTGAAACTGGGGTATTCTAATTGGGATTTCTTTGTATTGCAGCTAGCTTCTAGGTTAGTCAGTATATATCTACTTTTATTTGAATGAGGAAACCCTGTGTATCAGTTAGTAGAATCTTCGTGCTTTTTCTGAGGAGATTGTTTAATGGATTAGCCAGTTTAGGCTCAGTGAACAAAACTGACTTACCTAGCTCTGAATGTATGTTTCCTGACGTTTTACATTTCCCACTTTTCCTATTCCATCCATTAAGCTAGCCAATAATCCACCATCGTTTAAAGAGTGTTCTCATAACTGAACAAAAACTACATAACCTAAACAGAGCAAAGTTACAAGAAATAAATTTATTTAAACGAAAGAAAAAGGAGTCCGTGTGAAATGTCTTCTTTTGTTTTCTTTGGTTTTTTTCTTTTGTTTGTTTTTGTTTTTTTGTTTTTTTTAAACGAAGTTACTTTTGAGTGAACTGGCTAGCCATTGAGTTGAATTTGAATTTCTAAAGGAGTTTGTCTTCCCTCCAAAGAAATGGTCAGTTGTGACAGTGTGTGGAGCCCTTTAAGGAAATTCCCACTTGGCTTTCAGTCAAGTCTGAGTAATGGAGGTGACACACCAGGGAGTGTCCTTGCAGAGGAGTGGGCCTGTTCAGGGGGACGTGCACTGCAGCCTGTTCCTTGTTTCCCAGGTCCTGCCCAGAATGCCGGATCACATCTAACTTTGTCATTCCAAGTGAGTACTGGGTGGAGGAGAAAGAAGAGAAGCAGAAACTCATTCAGAAATACAAGGAAGCAATGAGGTATGAGCACTGCAGCCTTTTCTCAAGCTAAGATCCCAACACAGCTTGGGTTCACTTTGAAAAGAACAGTGCTGCATTATATACTCCTACCTCCTTCCTACCCGTTCTTTGACTTCCCAGTACGGTTTCTTTTTGTCACCCCCTGATAACACTTAACCCGTTATGTACCTTGCTATAACGCAGTCCTTGGGGTGCATGCCAAGGGACTGTGTTATAACGAAGTCTGTGCTGCTCGCTGATGCCCCGTGAGCGGTCTTCTGCCTCCTCCTGAGTCCGTGTTGCAGTTGTCCTATGTGCTTGTGTGTGGGCTTCCTAGAAGATTCTCTCTGCTGGATCTGCGTTACTGGAGCTGTTACGAACAGCAAGGACCTGAACAGAGTATCTTTCTGTAGTCAGTGCTTCATGCATTAGTGCACACATGTTTGAGAACACACCTTGGGGAGGGCTGGAAACAGACATGCTGGTTCTGTCCCTACCTGTTTAAAGAAATACCGGATGATAGTCAAATACAGACCTGAAATCCACTGTGAATAAGGGTTGCGATATTTTCCTTTCCAGCAACAAGGCGTGCAGGTATTTTGATGAAGGACGTGGGAGCTGCCCATTTGGAGGGAACTGTTTTTACAAGCATGCGTACCCTGATGGCCGTAGAGAGGAGCCACAGAGACAGAAAGTGGGAACATCAAGCAGATACCGGGTAACTCTCGCTGTTTTCTTAAAGGAGGGGAAATACCACGCTATCCGTTGAGTCCTGCACAAATTGGGGTAGGGGAAGGAGATTAACCCTCAGGTCTGGGCATGAGACTGGCGGATGAGAGGCGAAACGGCAACAGCAGGAAACTGGGCGGGATAGGCGAGGAGCAGCTAGAGCGCTTAGTTGGCCTCAAGTACCCAGAGGGGAGGAATTGGTAAAGGCGAAATCCTAAATGAGAAGTCTGGTTCGTCATGCCCTCTGGTGTGCTGGACGTTTCGCCTTAGAAACCACAGACTAGAAGATACTGCTGGACAGTGCCATCCCTATCATGGCCTTGTTTTTTACAGGCCCAACGAAGGAACCACTTCTGGGAGCTCATTGAGGAAAGAGAGAACAGCAACCCCTTTGACAGCGAAGAAGAGGAGGTTGTCACCTTTGAGCTGGGCGAGATGTTGCTTATGCTTTTGGCCGCAGGTGGGGACGATGACCTGACAGACTCTGAAGACGAGTGGGACTTGTTTCATGATGAGCTGGAAGATTTTTATGACTTGGATCTATAGCAGCTTGCGTGCGGGTGAACTGGTTGTCTGAGCCTCAGACAGTAGCCGTCCCCGGTGGTGTGGCAGTGCCCGAGTTTCTCTCCTAGGCAGGCCTCTCAACTCCAGGTGCTGTCGTGACCCTCCTTACCCAGGGCCTGTCTTCTCAATCCCTCGCCTTTCCCCAAGGAGTGTGTTTGTTGTTTTCTCTGTTGAAAAAAAAAAAAGTTACAAAAATAAATCTTAAAGCTAGTTTTTTTTGTAACATGAATTTAACTGTCAGACAGTTAGCATAGGTCTGTTGCGTCCTCTGTTCAGGTCCACAGCATTCTAGGGTAGCGTTGACAGACTCTCCACACTCGACTCTGAGGACCCCGGGTTCAAAAGGAACAGCAGTGGCCCTGCTCTGGGGTCTGAGAACAGAGGTGATGGGTGATGGATCCGCGCTGTGGCACGTAGCCTGCCACAGACTGACCAGGTGGATACTTGAGGTTTCTGATGAAAGCTGCACATCTGTGTTTTTATCTCCGCTCCCTCCCCCGTGATCCCCCCCCACCTGTGCACTTGTTCTGTGGTTTTGGTCTCTTGTTGAATTGCACACAAGTCCTACTACTGCTGGGTAACCAGAACCAGGTGCGAATGTGTTGAGGTTTTTACTGTGTTTAGTATGATAGAATTGCGAAGGCGCGCACATAACAGACGCAGTGGCGTCAATGGAAAGCCCAGCTGGAAGTGGACTCCCGAGGGCTGATAGACTTGGTGTGGGTGAGTGATGAGTGCGGGAAGCTGCTCATCCCTGCGTAGGTGCTGTGTTCTTAGCCTTAGTGGAAAAACTTGGGTGTAGTGGTTTCAGCCTCGTATGGCACATAGATTGTAAGGGACAAAGCAGTTTGTTGGTAGCTGTCGGTAGAGTGTGCTAGAGCTCTGTCTAGAGCAGTGGGCTTAGCCACAGAGGTTTCAGCTGTCTGGTTGTCCCGTATGTTAATACACAAACCAGGGCTTGGATATACGGTTGTAGTTAATGTTAGGGTCTCCCAGCCTTTCCAGCCCAGGCACTTTTGGACAAAACATTTGTCCTCGTTTGAGGTTTTGTCAGGTTTTTGTGTTCGTTTTTGTGGGTATTTGCCTCATTCCATCCCTTGGCAGGTAGACAGATGTGATTCAGAACTTACATTCTAAGGTGTTTCTTGTAGGAGGGTCATGGGTTGGCAGGAGTTAAAGTCATGCTTTTCCACTAAAGGGGGGAGGGGTGGTAATCCATGAGACGAGCTAAAGCTAAGTTGTTAGAATTTCTTGATTGGAAATTTTAGCTTTTTGAGTTTTGTCTCTAGTTCCTAAAGCAACTTGGAGATGCTCCTCATTTGTCGCTTTTTGAGTTTTGTCTCTAGTTCCTAAAGCAACTTGGAGATGCTCCTCATTTGTCCCATCTACTGCTTTGATTCCTTGGATCCCACCCATTCTTTCACTCTTAAGAAAAAATAAGTAATTGTTGCAGAGGTCTCTGTATTTTGCAGCTGCCCTTTTGTAAGAAGCACTTTTCCCAAATAAAACAATAAAAAAACCCAAAGTGCCTTTCTGTTTTGTGATGTGTAATGAACTGTTTTGAAATGTGCAGGTGTCAAAGCATAACATTTGTTTCTCTTACTGACTGTGATAAGTTCATCAGTTTTTTCTGTGGATATGGTTGCATTGAAAAAAGTGACAGGGCGCCTGGGTGGCTCAGTGGGTTAAAGCCTCTGCTTTTGGCTCAGGTCCTGATCTCTGCGTCCTGGGATCTCTGCTCAGCAGGGAGCCTGCTTCCCCCCCCTCTGCCTGCCTCTGCCTCCTCGTGATCTCTCTCCCTCTGAAATAAATAAATAATCTTTA
This sequence comes from Ailurus styani, assembly GCA_002007465.1. Taxonomy (NCBI): domain Eukaryota; kingdom Metazoa; phylum Chordata; class Mammalia; order Carnivora; family Ailuridae; genus Ailurus; species Ailurus styani. Next base: position 2,413,678 of record LNAC01000057.1, read on the forward strand.
AAAAAAAAAAGAAAAAAAAGTGACAGATAGCTGACCTGCTGAAAAATACTTGAGCGATAAAGAGGGGAACCTCTTGATCAGCTGGTATCCTCAAACTATTTTGTATTTTAGAATTTGCAAGACTAACTCTTAGGCCTCCTTGAGTGGTCAAAGAGCACTGTCACTTTTCATCTGCCACCTGGACCTGCCTGTAGTTGAACTTGCCTCCTACCCACAGATAACAGGTAGGTCATAAAAGTATGATGTATTTTGAAAGGGTACTTCTCCCTAATTACCCTATCACACTTAGAATAAAAACCGTTCTGTGGTGACCTCCTTGAATCGCCTACTTGTACGACTGCCTAGAGAGGCCTGGGTGCCTGAGTCTGTTAAGCGTCGGCCCTTGGCTCAGGTCACCATCCCATGCTCCCTGCTTGGGGGCAGTTTTCCTGTGCCCCTCCTGCTTGTGCTCGCTCTCACTCTCCCTCAAATAAGTGGAATCTTTACAAGAAATACTGCTTTTCAGTTAATGTTGGTAATAGGAATTAACAGTGTTAGGTGTTTCCGTTTCCAGGCATTGTGTATATGGTGACCGGGTGTAGTCATGGTGACAGCTGTAGGTCCGTGAGTAGTCTGTTTCCAGGAGCTCGTGTATTCGCTGCTTCCTTCCAGAGCTGTTCAGTCTGCCTTCAGCTCCTTCTGACCAGGCCATGCTGGGGATCCCGTGCACCCCCAGAGTGATGGGAGAGCCTCGGAGGCTCTCAGTGGGGAAGAGACTCAAGCCTCTACATTTGGTGTCTGGGAAGTAGGTGGCTCAGCTGTAGCTGTGCTGTGGGCATAGCGGAGTCTGTGGTCGGGAGAATTGGTCTAGGGAGGTGGTAACACTAGCTCACTCTGGAGTTCAGGTAGGTTTGTGTTGGGAGCAGCTCCCTTTGCATCGTGGAAAAGGCAATGGGAGTTTGTTAGTCAGTCAGTCAGTCTCACTGCCCCGTGCATTGTGCGTGCGCTGTGCGTGCCCGCCTGTCGTCCGTGAGATTCTCATTGGCTCATTGGAGCAAAACTGGTCTCAATTTCTGTCCTGCCACTGCACGCAATAAGTGATGTTTCCCTCTCTTAACTCATGGTAACGAGCATCCACAGGTTTTACTTGCGGAAAAAAAAACCTGGGAAAATGTGAAGCAAAGACTACCCATGACTTGGTGGAGGTGCCAGGATGTGGGTAAAGGGATCTTTGTCACAGCGGAACAGCCTGTCTCAGGTTGAAACCATCCTTTCATAAGGACAACGAGATGCGGTACTTTTGTTCAAAGTACTCAATTATGTTAGTAATATTTTTTAGGCATCTTATTTGAGGTAATCAAGTAAAAACTGTAAGATCAAGTAAATTGTCTTGCTGAACCAACAAACTTGGTGGTTTAAAATTGGTATGTAGATTACTGGTAGGGAAAATACACAAACTGTACTTGGTTTTTGCCTTACCCATTGATGATATTACTAATGGAAACAATGCATTGTTTTAGAAGGTTGACTAGTAGGTTTTTTTCAAGATTTTCTCAGGGCACCGTGGGTCAAGCAGCTGCCTTAATCTGCTCAGGTCATGATCCCAGGGTCCTGCGGTTGAGCCCTGTGTCAGGGTTCCTGTTCCAGGGAGAGCCTGCTTCTCCCTCTCTCTGCCTACCTGTGCTCGCTTTCTTTCTGTCCGATAAAATTAAAAAAAAAAAAAAATTACAGAAAGGGACAGCACGGGCAGGCAGAGGGAGAAGCAGGCTCCTTGCTAAGCAAGGAGCCGGATGTAGGACCCTGGCATCTAGACCTGAGCTTGAATGCAGTGTCTCAACAGATTTGAGGCCATCCAAGCACCCCAGGGGACCAGTCATTTTTAAAATGTCAGAAGCATTTATTTAAATTGGTGTTGGCTCAGTCAGTAGAAAGCATGGAAGTGTAGGTCTTAGTCATAGTTTCAAGCCTTCAGGCCCCACATTATGCCTAGAGCTCAGTTTAAAAGAAAATAAATACGGTAGTCAGAAGGTAAGTTTTCAAATATCCTTCAAACACTAGAAGCAGTTTCTCAGTTTCCGTAGGAATTTCAGATTTTGAGTGAGTGCACACGAGTAGGTAGCAGAGGGAGAAGCAGACTTGACTCCCCACTAAAGTGGCGCTTGATCCCAGCCACCCCAAACAGGCTTCCATTTTAAATAAAAGTAGTGCTCTGTAGTAAGTAACCTGAATAAGGCAGGGCTTATTTCTTTGCATTAAATGACAGGAAGAGGGGCCCCTGGGTGGCTCCGTTAAGCGACTGCCTTCACCTCAGGTCATGATCCCCATGTCCCAGTATAGTCCTGAATCCCAGTTTAGTGGGGAGTTGGCTTCTCTGACCCTCTATCACTTTCTTTCAAATTTAAAAAACAATCTTACATTGCTGATAATGGAAATACCACAGATGTTCACCAAAACAAAGTTTTCATTATACCACCTCAGCTGTGCATAGAAAAAATATACCGTGCAGTACCTAAGCAAGTATTTTTTGGGTCCAGTTGATGTGCTTAGTTTCCTTTCACTCAAAAGCTGCTTCCCCTCAAATACAGAGACTTCCGGAAAGCTTATGTGCTCTTGTCTTGGCCAACAGTGAACATAATCTATAATGTAAAACTGAATTTGTTAAATTTAAACAGTCTCCTTTCTGATGGTATGTTTAAAGAGGGCTTTAAAATTTTTGTTAGAAAGCACACAAGCAGGGGCGGGGGCTGCTGCAGGCAGAGGCAGAGGGAGGAGCAGCGGGCTCCCTGTTGAACAGGGAGCCCGATGGGCTCAATCCCAGGACCTCCGGGATCATGACCTGAGCTGAGGCCAGATGCTTAAGCAACCATCCAGGCGCCCCAAAGAGGGCTGGCTTTTACTTCCGTAGATGTAGGTGCGCACACACTCCCATGGCCCTTGCCTTTGATGTTAATGGATAACATTACAGATGAAGCACCGGCCAGCTACTGGGCCCCCACTGGAGGTGTGTGCTGAGCACACTCGCAGTAGAAACCATACTTGTCAAAATAGTCTGTGATCGTCCAGATCCCAGACTCCTTCACAGTTCATTTGGTGCCACGTAACTCCCTCAGGCCACCTGCTACAGGCCGCCTACCCTCTTGCTGTCATGGAGATGTAACTGGATCCCTAAGTCTCAGGAGAGGGGAAAGTTCCTCAACCCAAAATCATACGTGGAGCTGTGGAAGATTTTTGAGGTGGGGGTTTCAGGTTTTTGAGTTTATTTGCCAAGTACCCTGGTGTGAAAAGTCCTAATAGTTGGATCTTTTTTTTTTTCATGAAGTTACATTCATGTGATCTTACTGTAGGTAATACAGTATGTGTGTTTAAGAGTAGAACATAAGTGAACAGTGATTATTCATGGTTACTGTAAAGGTGTAGATTAAGATGAGCGTTTGAAGGATTTTATTTGGAGCATGTGAGCTTCAGAAGAGGGAGAAATAATGTCCAGCATGCCTCCCACTGAGCATAGTCTGCTGGAGGCCTTGAAATTGCGACCTGAGCTGGAATCAAGAAGCTTAATGGGCTGGGGTTCCTGGGTGGCTCAGTGGGTTAAGCCTCTTTGGCTTCAGGTCATGATCTCAGGGTCCTGGGATCGAGCCCCGCATCGGGCTCCCTGCTTAGCGGGGAGCCTGCTTCCTTCCTCTCTGCCTACTTATGATCTCTGTCAAATAAAGAAAATCTTAAAAAAAAAAAGCTTAACGGATTGAGCTACCCAGGTGCCCCTAAAATGGGAGCTTTAATAAGAGGCCTGGTTAATCTCTGGTCAAAAAGCTCCTCTGAGCTGAGATCTGAAGGGGAGAAAGGGCATCCTTCAGGAGGAACAGCTGTGCGGAAGCCCTGAGGCAGGCAAAGGCAGAACTGGACACTCCTGGTCATGGCATCAGATGGTGTTTCAAGTGGAACACAGTAAAGGCTGGATCACTAAAGAAGTTCCAGCATTGTAGTTAATTGTGGCATCCTTGACCTGCTGTTGGGACCAGAGCTACTCAGACGGTAGGGTGCTCACCAAGGGTGGGGGGAGGTGGGGATCTTTCTAAGTTGCGCCTCTCAAGCAGCAGTTCTTTTTTTTTTTTTAAAGATTTTATTTTATTCATTTGATACAGAGATCACAAGTAGGCAGAGAGGCAGGCAGAGAGAGGAGAGAGGAGGAAGCAGGCTCCCCTCCGAGCAGAGAGCCCGATGCGGGCCTCGATCCCAGGACCCTGGGATCATGACCTGAGCCGAAGGCAGCGGCCCCAACCCACTGAGCCACCCAGGCGCCCTCAAGCAGCAGTTCTGAGTGGGGCCTGCCCTTCAGCTAGTCCTGGGACCACCTGTGCAAGCCTGAAAAGTTGACACCAGTGTACGTTTAGTTTAATAACAACCAGCAGCACTTGAGACTGTTGCCCCCGCCCCGCCCTGGTATCAGGAAAGCAATCTACGGGGCTTTGTGTCTTCACTGGTTGGTTGGGTTTTTTTGGGTAAATTTCCATTTTCAGTCACATGATAGGGAAGATAAGATCTAACTGGCCATGGAAAAGCGAAGTTTTGATAAAACTTCTGGAATTTCCAGTGTGAAAGCATATGGAACAGCAGACTTAATTAAGGGAACAACACACACCTCGAGGGCCACAAAGAAAGCTACCTTGTTCTAGTGCTCGATAACCAGTAGTCAAGCAAGTTAGTGATCCGGTAAACAATCCTGTATGCGACTTGAAAGGCCCAGGCTCAATGCTTTGTTTCAATCTTTGAGTTTTTTAACATTAAAAGCTAAACACATTGCTTTGCAACTTCACTAGAATTATGAGTATATCATGGCAACATGTCGATTTACAAATTTCTCCCACTGTTCCAATCTTTTCAGCAGGAAGGGTCCAAGCTCAGTTAAATATACTGTACTTCCAATTTCTAAGTCTAATAAAATTTTGAGGCCCTAACTTTTTTTTAGTTACTTGGTATATAAGAAAGAACAGATTGTAGAACCCTCCCTCCTAAGACTTAATTCTAACATCCTTTTTTCGGTTCGGGGCTTCGAGGCTTCGACTCCGAAGTCCTTGAGACCGGGACCTGAGCTGCGTAGGATCATGTAACCGCCTGAGCCCCCTCTGCTAGTCTCTAACATCCTTATCCAGTTCTTCCCCAGTTCATTCTGCTCAGTGAGCTGCAGCCGCCTTTAGCACTCCCTCCTTTTGGGATCCTTTTATTGTGTTTGGCTCCAGTACATGCTGCTGGGGGCCATGGCTCCGCTACTCTGCCATCCCATTCCTCCCTCCCCCCCCCGCCATCGTGGCAGTGCTGTTCATGCCTGCCTATCACAGCTGTAGACCACCTGGGAGAAAATCCTTAATCTTGACCCATTTCTCATGCTTTTTTTTTTTTTTAAGATGAGGATAAAGTGTGCAATTTAGTGGTTTTCCCAATACAGCACTGCAAAACTCACCCCTATCTAATTTCAGACCGTTTTCAGCCTCCCCAAAAGAAATTTGATGCCCTTTAGTCCTTTCCATCCTTCTCTCCCCATAACCGCCTAACTGCCCTGTGGCATTCACATCAGAGAGGCTTGCTGTCTCTGGATTTGCCTATTCTTAGCACTTTATATAAATGGAGTCATGGGGGGGTCCCTGGGTGGCTCAGTTGTTAAGCATCTGCCTTCAGCCCAGGTCACGATCCCAGGGACCTGGGATCGAGTCCCACATCTGGCTCCCTGGAGCCAGCTGCTCCCACTCCCCCTGTTTGTGTTCCTTCTCTCACGGTGTCTGTCAAATAAATCTTTTAAAAAAGTAAGGGTGCCTGGGTGGCTCAGTGGGTTAAAGCTTCTGCCTTCGGCTCAGGTCATGATTTCAGGGTCCTGGGATCGAGGCCCACATCAGGCTCCCTGCTTGGCAGGGAGCCTGCTTCCCCTTTCTCTGCCTGCCTCTGCCTACTTGTGATCTCTCTGTCAAATAAATAAAAAAATCTTTAAAAAAAAGTAAGTGGAGTCTTGGTTTGTGGCCTTATGTGACTGGCTTCTTTGACATAATGTTTTTGAGGCTTATTGTATTAAGTATCAGTAATTCCTTTTTACGGCTGAAGACCATTCCACTGTATGGCTAGACCATTTTATCAGTCCTTGATGGATGGATACTTGGTTCCCATTTCTGGCTCTGAACGCTACAGTGAACAGTCACAAGTACTTGTGTGGATGTGTTTTCGTTTCTCTGGTTTATGTACCTAAAAGCAAGATGCTGGGTTTTACGGTGACTTTAGGTTCTAACATTTTGAGGAACCACCAAACTTTTTCAAAGTGTCACACCCTGAGAATGATGTGATTCCAGCATCTTCACATCTTCGCCAATACTTACCTATTTTTTAAGTTAGAGCTACCCAAGTAGGTGTGCAGTCGGATCTCACGGTTTTGAGATTTGTTCCTGGCCTAACTGAAGCTTAGCCCTCTTGGAACCTCCAGAATCCTGTCCCCAAGAGACCTTGGCCCTCACTCTTCTAAAGCCACTTAACATAATTGGGCCACTGGTGCCACGATTTGAAGTCTGTGTCACTTAAAAACATGATCTTCAAAGGATAACTCGAGTAGTGTTTTTTTTTTTAAGATTTTATTTATTTGACACAGAGAGATCACAAGTGGGCAGAGAGGCAGGCAGAGAGAGAGAGAGGAGGAAGCCGGCTCCCCGCCGAGCAGGGAGCCCGATGCGGGCCTCGATCCCAGGACCCTGAGATCATGACCTGAGCCGAAGGCAGAGGCTTTAACCCACTGAGCCACCCAGGTGCCCTCAGTTGAGAATATTGAAACCCCACAAAGTAGAAATAAGTTGCCAGGTTCATACTGTAAATGGCCAGGCCAGAATATTCACCTCTTGAGGGCTTACCTGAATAATAGCTACATTCTGTGCATGCTGAATGTTACAGATAGTAAACGTTAAGAGGAAATAATGTACAAAGGGCGCCTGGGTGGCTCAGTGGGTTAAAGCCTCTGCTTTCGGCTCAGGTCATGATCTCAGGGTCCTGGGATCGAGGCCCGCATCGGGCTCCCCGCTCATCGAGGAGCCTGTTTCTCTGCCGCCTCGTGATCTCTCTCCCTCTGTGAAATAAATAAAATCTTAAAAAAAAAAAAAAAGAAATACAAGATCATGTTGAGAAAGTTGTTCTGCATGGGGGTCCCAATTACTTGTGATACTAAGGTTTTCTGTGATTTAAAATTTTTCTTGGGCGCCTGGGTGGCTCAGTGGGTTAAAGCCGCTGCCTTCGGCTCAGGTCATGATCCCAGGGTCCTGGGATCGAGGCCCACATCGGGCTCTGCTGAGCAGGGAGCCTGCTTCCTCCTCTCTCTCTGCCTGCCTCTCTGCCTACTTGTAATCTCTCTGTGTCAAATGAATAAAATCTTTAAAAATAAATAAATAAATAAAATTTTTCTTCAGTATGCAAAAAAATAACTTAAACTGCCACACTGAAAAAATCTTTTCTAAAGCCAGTGTACTTAAAACTGCCCCCCAATGAGATCCCTTTCTTGTTTCTGAGTAATAATGCTACATAATAGTTAAAGTGAAAAAGAAATATTCTGCCTGACAAATTATTAAAGTTTGTGTATTTTTTCAAGATTTTATTTATTTGAGAGCACAAGCAGGGGGAGGGGGAAAGGAGACTCGCTACTGAGCAGGGAGCCCAATGGGGAGCTCAATCCCAGGACCCGGAGATCATGACCAGAGCTCAAGGCAGGCACCCTTGAAAGTTTATATTAAAATTTAAAGTAGGATTTTCTGGAGCACCTGACTGGCTCTGTCGGTAGACCATGTGACTCCTAACCTCAGGGTTGTGAGCTTGAGCCCCATGTTGAATGCGAAGATTACTTTTAAAAAAAAATTTTAAAAACTTTTATTTTTTAAAGATTTCATTTTTATTTATGTGACAGAGAGACACAGCAAGAGCGGGAACACCAGCAGGGGGAGTGGGAGACAGGGAGCCGCAGAATTTGCTGCAGAGCAGGGACCCTGATGTGGTGCTTGATCCCAGGGCTTCAGGGATCATGATCTAAGCCCAAGGCAGACGCTTAACAAATGAGTCACCCAGGTGCCCCTTAAAAAAAAAAAAAAAGGCACCTGGGTGGTTCAGCTGGTTAAGCGTCTGCCTTCAGCTCAGGTCATGATGCCAGGGTTCCCGGATCAAGCCCTGCATAGGGCTCCCTACTCAGTGGGAGTCTGCTTCTCCCTCTACCTCTGCCTACCTCTCCCCATCACCTCCTGCAGGTACACTCTCTGCCTCCCTCCCTCCCTCAAATAATGAAAAAAAAGTGGTTTTGTGTTTCACTGTTAATATAAATTTTATTTATTTTTTTAAAAANTTTTTTAAAAAAAATTTTTTTATAGATTTTATTTATTTATTTCACAGAGGGAGAGAGATCACAAGGAGGCAGAGAGGCAGGCAGAGAGAGAAGGGGAAGCAGGCTCCCTGCTGAGCAGAGAGCCCGATGCGGGCCTCGATCCCAGGACCCTGAGATCATGACCTGAGCCGAAAGCAGAGGCTTTAACCCACTGAGCCACCCAGGCGCCCTAAATTTTATTTTTGTAATTGGAATTTTGCTTCTAAATTAGATGAGAAGGTATCAGGTGGCTCTTTGCAAGCATTTCTAAAAATTAACACGTGGGTAATTTTTATTCCCAGTAAATGAAAACACTAGTTGAATGTAATCATCATTCTGTGTTCCCTTTCAAGCATTGGTTGTTTTTTGTTTTTAGATGTTGGTTTGTTAAGTTCTAGAGACATCCTGTTTCACCATATAAGAGTAAGTAAATTTAGGGGCACCTGGCTGGCTCACTTGGTGGAGTATGTGACTCTTGATTTCAGAGTCATGTGTTCGAGCCCTGCATTGGGCTGTTCACTGAGTGCATAACCTACTGTGAATGAATGGATGAATAAATGAATAAGTGAATAAATAAAAATCTAAAAAGATAAGTAAAATTAATAAGTGACTGCAACTTATGTGTCATATGAAGAGAAATCTTTGGAAGATTTTGCAGAATTATCACATACTACTCTGTGCTCCTTATTAACTTGTACTTTACCTCTAATTCCTGGCGCTTCCAGTCTTCGGCAATTATTTTGGGGTATAGATTAAGGAATATCTTCAAGGATACACGCAAAAGAAACCGTATGTTGTCAAACCCACATTAACAGCTATCAGGATTCTCATGAAACTGTAAACCAACTAAGTGAATCTTGGGAGTACTTGTGCATGTTTGCTCAATAATTGATCACGGACTCTTGAGCAGATACCAGTATTTTTGAAAATGAAAAGTTGAAGCAAGCACTATGACTGCCTTTGATGTGAATCCCCAGAACCTCTTCATTACCTGGAGGTTTGTAAGCGTCCTGCAGGGAGCACTGATGTGTGCTTGCTTCTCCATCCTCCCCCAGCTAATGCTTGTGCTGGGGTAGAACTCGGCCTACTTGGCCTTGGATCACCCAGATAACCTTGCATGTGAGCAAAGTGGAATTTCCACGTATTCCATGCTCAAGAGGAGGTGGACTCCGGCTGAGCCTGGCGTCATTCAGGCACTGTTGCTCCATAATTCCCCTGTGGCTAGATGGGACAAGCCTAATCCACCCCACCAGCCGCCTCCATCCCCCGCCCCTCCCATGCTGCCTCCTCCCTCCCAGCTGCTTTTAGAGAGAGCTGCATGACTTGACTTTGAAGGATATTGAAATGTATGTTTGAGAGTGTATATTAGGATGAGTATATTTCTCTTTCTGTGTGTGTATTAATGATGATGAGGGGTTAATGGGACAGAACCCAAATCCGATACTGGTCCTTATCTGATGGGGAAGTAAAGCCTCATTGCTGAGAGTGGGCTTGGGAACCAGGTTGTTTGGGTTTGAATCCTGGCTCTGCCACTTACTAGCTATGTGACCTTAATCCCTCAGTGCTTATATCATCATTTTATTTTATTTTATTTTATTTTTAAAGATTTTATTTATTTATTTGTCACAGAGAGAGAGATCACAAGTGGGCAGAGAGGCAGGCAGAGAGACAGGGAGAGGAGGAAACAGGCTCCCTGCTGAGCAGAGAGCCCGATGCGGGCCTCGATCCCAGGACGTTGAGATCATGACCTGAGCCGAAAGCAGAGGCTTTAACCCACTGAGCCACCCAGGCGCCCTTATATCATCATTTTAAAATAGCAGTTACGAATTGTACCCACTTCAAAAGATAGTAGGCAGGATTCATTGGGTTAGTATAAAGTGGCACACTGCTAGGCACGCAGTAATTGCTACATGTGTTTGCCATTATTACTACTATTGTAGTCCTATTCCTATTACTACTAATAGACCTTTTCAGTAACAATGGGAAAGAGATTCAAGAATTGTCTCTGAAACAATGAAATAACTAACTGAAAGATTGCCTCACACGTGGAAATGTACTTGACATTGGCAGACAAAATACTGAGACGTTTGTAATCTTAACTATTCTTCCAAAGTGTCCCTTCTAGAGCTTAATTTCACATAACTCACTTGTTACCAACTATACAGTTTTGGGGATGTGAAAAAAATAACCAGAATTCAGTAACACACAGCCTACCTGGGTGCCGGCCTCTCTGAAGGGAAGCCTGCCGAGCTGGCTTCACGGGGTTATGTTACTGCCCGGAGCCCCAGGAATTGTGCCCCCACATTCGGTGATGCCATCGCTCCATGCCGGATACCCTTTCAAGGAGACTTGAGGGTTTCTGTCGAACCACTGTAATGTCAGCAGAAGCCCAGTCTGGTTAGTCCCAGGATGCTGGTGTGCAGGTGGCGAGTACCCTGCTGGTAGGAATATTTTAATTCCAGCCGATCGCCAGAGGCCATAACCGGAGAAGCCGATGAGGTCTTCAGAGTATTGAGATTGATGTGCACAGAAATGAAGTTATTCTCCTATTTTTCAGCCTCTCCTTCGCTCACTGTCTCCCCTGACCTATTCAGTTTTCCTTACCCTTCTCAACGACTCTGCTCCTTGCCACCTCAGAATATCATGTAGTGGCTTAGTAACAGATGTATTCCCGATCTGCGCATGAGATTCTGCTGTGCCTAACCTTTCCTTTAGAACAATAACATGAAGATGAAAGCAGGTGATTGACTCTGATGCGTGTATTCTCTCTGGCCTGGAACTAGATTTCTCTCATGCTTCCTAAAGGTGAGTCCAACAAATACATAGTGAAATGAATTAAAATGTGATTAATTCTCTATGATCTTCCTCCTAACCGTGCCCCCCCCAACTTCTATACAGTAACAATTGGAAAGTTTCAGTGTGGGGAAGACTTTCCTAGCAAACTTGGGTGAATGTGGATTTCTGAAAAGATTGATTCTCTCAGTCCATCACGGGTTCAAGAATCCATAATGAGCATCCCCTGGGCTGGTCTCACACGTCTGGGTGGTGAACTACAGTTTGAGGAGCATTGCTTTGTTGTACTGTCTGATAGATATGTGGTGTGAACCGCAGATGTATTTAAATTTTTCTAGTAGCCACATTTTAAAAAGTGGAAGAACAGGGTGCCTGGGTGGCTCAGTGGGTTAAAGCCTCTGCTTTCGGCTCAGGTCATGATCTCAGGGTCCTGGGACGGAGGCCCGCATCGGGCTCTCTGCTCAGCGGGAAGCCTGCTTCCTCCTCTCCCTGTCTCTCTGCCTGCCTCTCTGCCTACTTGTGATCTCTCTCTCTGTGTCAAATAAATAAATAAAATCTTTAAAAAAAAAAAGTGGAAGAACAGGTGGAACGTTGCTAATATGTTCATTTAACCTAGTGTATCTAAAATACCATTTCAAAATACAATCAACATAAAATGATTATAAGATACTTTATACTCTTTTGTGTGTGTGTTAAGTGTTCAAAATTTGGTGTGTGTTTTACGCTTAGAGGTCAGCTCAGATTTGAATTAGCCACATTTCAAGTACTCGGGGGCCGCACGTGGTGAGTGGCTGGCTGTTTGGTCCCAGCCTCTGGGTAATACTGAGGCGAGTCCCCACGGACCTTTCCTGGTTCGGGGCCATTGTTGCAGCTGCTCCGGCCCTTGTGGTTTTTACTACGATTGCAAGATATGCCCCAGCAGCAACCATCAGGGAACTTTGAAAAAAACCAGTGTTTATTATTCATATTATTCACAGGTTCTGGACGGGACACAGCACGCAGGGGGGCCACTCAGCGAGGCCAGTATTGGCTTGAGGTTCATCTGTGAGCCCACTGAATTTCAATTCAGAAGTGAGGTTTTTTGTTGTTTTTTTTAAAAGATTTTATTTATTTATTTCACAGAGGGAGAGAGATCACAAGGAGGCAGAGAGGCAGGCAGAGAGAGAGAGGAGGAAGCAGGCTCCCTGCTGAGCAGAGAGTCTGATGCGGGCCTCGATCCCAGGACGCTGAGATCATGACCTGAGCCGAAAGCAGAGGCTTTAACCCACTGAGCCACCCAGGCGCCCCAGAAGTGAGTTTTGATCCAGCAGACGATCTGGTATTGTAGAAGGACAGTGTCGGCATCTCTCACATTCTAGGAGGCTGGTCATGGCAGCCCCACCAGGACAGAGGGAGATCCAGTTCTGTCGCCATCTCAGGGCTCTTGACCATTTGGCAAGACAGTATTTATGTTCTTTTTTTTTTTTTAAGATTTTATTTATTTGACACAGAGAGAGAGATCACAAGCAGGCAGAGAGGAAGGCAGGAGAGAGGAGGAAGCAGGCTCCCTGCTGAGCAGAGAGCCCGATGCGGGCCTTGATCCCAGGACCCTGAGATCATGACCTGAGCCCAAGGCAGAGGCTTTAACCCACTGAGCCACCCAGGCGCCCAACAGTATTTATGTTCTTGATGTCAAAGGCTTTGCTCCCCAAACTAAGACCTAAGGTGTGAACTTCAGGAAGCAAAAGTTGAACAGCGTTCTGGTTTATCACTGCAGGCTTTTTTCCCTCACCCCCCCTCCCCCAAGCTGTTTTAAACCGCTCTGGAATGTTCTAAACATCCTCTCCCCTCTCTTGATATCCCTCCTCCCTCCCTTATTCATTCTTTACTACCCTCTTCTTCAAACAAGAAGCAGAATTCCATACGAAATGGTTGGAAGGGTTGGGGAGACAAAATGGAAGGACAAGTAAGAGCAGACCTTGTCTTCCTCCCTTTGCCCCTCAAGTCCAAAGCAGAGCCAAGACGAACAGTGGTGTGGCTTTGCTCAGAGGCGGCAGGACTGGCCGCACGTGCGAATCCAGGCACAGTGCTCCCCATCTGGGCGGGAAGGGTTAAGGACAAGCGGCAAGTCTGCTTTGGTCCGAGATGCTGTGCAGCAGAGCACAGGGTTATCAGGCTACCGTGGCCTCGTGCGCATCTCAGCAAGTGCAGTGGGTCTTCTCCCTCGGCCCCTGGGCCACAAGGATCGGCCTAGAATCCAGGGCCAGGCTGTTCAAGGGGCTCTCCCCAAATAAGTGCAGGCTGTTGCGGGCGATCAGCTCCCTGGCCATCAGCACGAAGACCTCGTCTATGTTCTTAGACTCCTTGGCAGATGTTTCTAGAACAGCAAGAAGGCCGTACTTCTCAGCCAGGGTGCAGGCATCCTCAAACAGGACATGCCGTTTTTCCCACAGGTCACATTTGTTCCCTGGGAGCGAGAGAGAAGCAGATATTCTGTGGATGAACTGAATCTTTTTTTTTTTATGAACCTTTAATAGAAACATTTTAGTTGAGCAATATGCATGCATGATTCATTCCTGAACAGTCATTGTGGACAGATGTACTGAAAATGAAACCACTGATGATGGAAACAGAGCCAGTGTCTTAATCTGCTGTCAAATGAGATCTTGAAGAGCTGTGAGAAACGGGGCTGGAGGGGGCTGTGTAACCAGCAGGGACAGGTGGAGCCTCAGTGTTCTAGGGAGTGACAGTCGTTCCTTCTGTCTAAGTCTAACAAGGTAAAGACTCTGCCAGATGGGGTGTCTCAGGCTTCTCGCTTCTTCCTTCAAGTCTTGTTTCTTTTTCTGCTCTCTTTTCCAAGCCACAAAGGGTTGGATAGTGTGGGATGGGCCCTGGGCTAGCTGAGGAGATTGTGAGGAGGATTTGCTGGATTGAGGGTGTGGAATGAAGAACGCAGGATTTAGCCGTAACTTAAAAACAGTCGGATGCAGGCTTTAAGTGTACAGTTTATGAATTCTGACAAGCGTGTGTGCTCTGTAACCATCATTCCCTTCAGGATATAGAACATTCCTTACTACCCCAGAAAGTTCAGTGACGGGTTTTGTGAGCCTGGTTATAGAAGGAAGAGCGACCCATCTCTTCACTTCTCCACTTCACCCCTGACGTCAGGATTTATTACAAATAATTAAGATGAGCCAGACTGGTGTTTCTCAAGCTTTTTTCCTATAAAGGAGCTTTCTTAGACACTTTTCCCCCATAATTAACCCTCCCCACGATGAAAACCTTTAACACTTTTCATCTTGAAGCAATTACAGAGGCTGCCTGGGTTGCTTAGTTGTTAAGTGTCTGCCTTAGGCTCAGGTCATGATCTCAGGGTCCTGGGATCGAACCCTACATCGGGCTCCCTGCTCAGCGGGAAGCCTGCTTCTCCCTCTCTAGCTCCCCTGTGCTTGTGTTCCCTCTCTCGATATCTCTCTCTGTAATAAATAAATAAAATCTAAAAAAAAAGGAACAATTATAGGCTCACAGGTTGTTGAAGGAGATCTTTCAGGGAGGTCTAGTGTACAGTGAACGGTATGCAAAGGAGTGCACTGTATCACTGGGGAAAGATTGATGGATTGACATATGTTGAAATAAAAAATGTCTATTTAGGGGACGCCTGGGTGGCTCAGTTGGTTAAGCGGCCAACTCTTAATTTCAGATGTGGGATCAAGTCCCACGTCGGGCTCCATGCTCAGCGTGGAGTCTGCTTGTCCCTCGGCTCCTCCCTCCACTCATGCTCTCAAATAAATAAAATCTTTTTTTTGTTTTTCTTTTTTTTTATTAAAGATTTTATTTATTTATTTATTTGACAGAGAGAGAGACACAGTGAGAGAGGGAACACAGGTAGGAGGAGTGGGAGAGGGAGAAGCAGGCTCCCAACGGAGCAGGGAGCCTGATGCAGGGCTCAATCCCAGGACCCTGGGATCTAACCTGAGCCAAAGGCAGACGCCCAACAACCGAGCCACCCAGGCGCCCCTCAAATAAATACAATCTTTTAAAAAAAATGTCTATTCAGGGGCTCCTGGCTGGCTCAGTTGGTAGAGCGTGGGACTCTTGATCTCAGGATTGTAAATCCAAGGTGCACGTTGGGTGTAGAGAATACTTAAAAATACTTTTTTTTCTTTTCTTTCTTTTTTTTTTTTTTTTTGAAGTAGGCTAAGGTAGGGCCTGTTGCTGCAGACCCGGGCTGTGGGCTGCAGGCTGCAGGCCTCCATCCGTCTGTCAGGCAACATTGGCTCAGGGCTGAAGGAACCTTTCTTACAAGTGTGTTCAGTCTGAGACACCACCCACCCACCCACTGGGCTTGGCTGAACACTGCCTCCCAAAGATACCAGGTTCTAATCCCTGGAAACTAAATATTACCTTATTTGGGAGAAAGGTCTGCAGATGTTACTAAGAATCTGGAGATGGGGAGAGGATCCCGGATCAGCTGCATGGGCACTGATACAGCCCGTGTTTCCTGCTGTTGGGCTGGGGGAGGGAGGGGAGGAGGGGCAGACAGATGTTGTGGTCACAGCGGAGAATGCTGGCAGCCGCCAGAAGCTGAAACAGGCAAAGGACAGATTGTCCTCTGGAGCCCCCGGAGCAGTGTGGCCCTTCGGACGCCTTGATTTTGGCCCAGCGACACTGAGTTCAGATTTCCAGCCTCCAGAATTAAGAGAGAACACCTTCCCACAGTTTTAAGCCGCCCAATTTATGGTTCTATGTCCCAGGAGCCACTGGAAACTGACTCAGGTACGTATCTTCAAGACAGCAGCATGCCTATCTCTAGTCTGTGAGGCGGAAGCTCAGGGCACAGTCCTGCTTCTGGAAGGTAGGCGTGAGAGCCTCTTGGTGGGGGAAGGGATGCTGTAGGAGTGGGCGCCCCCGAGCTGGGAGTGTGGTCTGCTCCTTGCATCCCTCACTTGGAGCTGTGGGTGCTGGGCTCGGTTGCATTGGTTCTGCTTCTTAGGACCTGCTCCCTCCAACCTGCACCATGGCCACGGCCGGTCAGCCAGCCCTGTCTGCGCAGTGCCCAGCCTCTCTGCAGCTGGGGGCTACATGCATCAAGAGGAGCCAGTACACCGGGCGGAAGGGAAAGGAACTGTGCGTTTGCCACTTGGCGGTCTGAGTCCTTGCTCGCTAAGGGCTGTGTGTTGGGCACTCAGAGAGATGTTCCTACGCCGAAGGAGTTCTCATCTTGTCGGGGAGACTGGACAGACAGACAGGGACAGTTCAGTAACTGCAAGAATTTTCTGATCTGAGGCCACGAAATAATAAAGGACAAGGACCCAGTGAATGGTAACAGTTCCTAGTACAGGTGGATAATTCCTTGTCCACATTTCCCAAACCCCAAACCTGGGAAACCCCTAAGTGTATTTGGTCTTCCTCTGATGGTAAAGTCTCCCCTAAACTGGCATTTGAAGTTTTTATTCAACCTGCTTTGTATGACTATGTCGCACATTCCACTGCACTGCGTAAAAAAGGATGCATTTGACCTTGGGGTGTTGGCCCAGACCTACTGCAGTTGTTAGGTAACACAGAATGCATTCTTCTAAGATCTGACAGGTTCCGAAGGCTGAAATCTTAGGCAGGAGGGGTTTTTGCTGAGAGACCATGGACCAGGAAATAGAACAGCAGTTGAAGTGGAACGTTTGCCTGAAATCCTAAGGGGACAAAGAGCAGGTGCTGAGGGAAGTCAGGAGAACATCCTGTATAACCTATGAAGGAAGTTCGCTCCTGAGCCCGCCCTCTGATACGGGGGTGGGGAGGGGGTTACCAAGAGCCAGGAGCTCACCAACAGCAGAAGGGATGAGAAGAAGATAAGAGCCAGCCTCCTCTGGGGGGAATGTGGAGTGCTCGCAGGTCGTGCTCAGGAATACGGATGCTATCCTGGTGACCCCCCCCACTGCCCTCAAGGATTCTGAACATGGGGACACTCCCGAGGGGCTGGTCTTCTGATAAATGGCCAGAGAAGAGGAGCAGTACAAATCGGTGCACAACCAGCTCTGACATTTGTGGGAATGTCTGCGAGAGGCTGCGGTAAACTTGTGAAAGAGAGACACTTGTGTGAAGAAATGTGGAAACAGGAAGGAAGACAGTGGGGGCGAGGACACTTCTGTGAGGGAACGGCACAGTTGACTTTTCTAGATTAAGGCGAGGAGGCCACGGAGACAAAAACAGGAAGACCTGTTGTGTCAGCCCCGGGGACGGGACACGTCACAAACTGACACATCCTGGTCATCTCTGGGGGCATTTCTAGAACCGATTATAAAGTGAGGCAGAGACGGTTGTGAGGAATGACAGAGTAGGGTATAAATACCACAACAGCTGTGAGATTCCTGGAAATCTGCAACATCTTAGCATTTCAAAAAAGATTTTATTTATTTGTGACAGCGAGAGTGAGACAGAGTGAGCAAGCATGATGAGAGTTAGGGGCAGAGGGAGAGGGAGAAGCAGACTCCTCGCTGAGCAGGGAGGCCAGTGCAGGGCTTGATCCCAGGACCCTGGGATCATGACCTGAGCCTAAGGCAGACCCGTAGCCGACTGAGCCCCCCCAGGTGCCCCTGTGTTAGCATTTGTTACCCCTTCCTCTGCCCCATCTGTGTCTGCAGCAGGGGAGTTGGTTAAGGAGGGTGCAGGGGAGGGCCTGCAAGGGAGGCCCTGCACGCCGGAGAGCGGGCACTGGCTTCCAGAGATAGCTGGGAAGGCAGGGGGCCCTGGGGCATGCAGCTTCGCCTTGCAGGCTTCCAGGCCCCAAGCAAGAGCTACTTCGTTGTAGGAAGTACAGGAATTTAATAGAAAAGAGAGCCAGGGGCGCCTGGGTGGCTCAGTGGGTTAAAGCCTCTGCTTTCGGCTCAGGTCATGATCTCAGGGTCCTGGGATC
>LNAC01000057.1:2433513-2446308 GCA_002007465.1 Ailurus styani
TTAAAAAAAAAAAAAAAGAGAGCCAGTCCACCTTCCTGGGGAAACTTCACGAGTGGCCAGAAACGGCTTCATTCCCCTTAGTGACATGCACATTTTCCACGCTTGTGTGTCCCTGAAGTCAAATTACAAAGGTTTCTGGTCCCAAAGGGGTCTTTGGGTGAGAAGCTACAGGAGAGAGGTATCTCGATCCTCCCAAAGAGACGAGGGGCCCTCCGCGGGGAAGCCTCGCCAGTCTCTCCCGCCTGGTTTCTGCCATGGGGACAAGCCCCTCCGAGAACACGAGGGGACGCAAGGGGAGGGGCGTCCACTTTGGCCGCGGACCGTGGAATCTGGGGCTTTTGATCTGAGGTAGCAGGAAGGAGGGGGCGTGCTCTAGGCTCGGGAATGACTTTCTCAGGTTAGGAGCGGTGTGAGCTTCAAAGCAGCGTTCCCTTCAAGTCTGTGCGAACGACAGGCCGAACTGAGAATCAGGACGCCCTTTCTGGAGTCATGGCAGTATAATGAATGCGCTCGATGTGCTCAGAACACGTGCCGGTGACCCCTTCTAGGGCCCACCAGTGCCCAGGCTTGGCATCCTGTGACCGCCCTCACCATCGGGGCCCAGCTTGTAGTCTCGTTAGGCACCTTCCCCCAGGCCCGCCCAACCTTGGGTTGGCCAACAGCCCGGGGCATCCTCTGCCATGAGAAGAAGGAACAGAGCAACGGGATCTCCTCATGAGCAAGTAGATACTGAGAGAATGAGGAGGTTCGTGGCAGGACCAGGTGGGGGATGATGCTTTGAGAGACTCCATGAGGAAGGCATGAGAAGCATCTCTGAGAGAGGAAACAGGTGCACAGTACAGAACAAGGAGGCTGTTTCTCAGAGCCCAGCCCCGAGAGGAGGATGCACAGGTCCTGACCGCCGGGGGGGGGGCGGTGAGGATGGAGGGGCTGGAGAGGATGGCTGACTCCACTGTGTCTCCTGCTCTGGCTGGGGCTTGATTGCTGGCTTTTCCTAGAGCCTAGGAACTTGCACCCTCACCATAAGCCCTGAATTATTTGGAACATAGATGAGACAGTTACTCAAACAAACTTCCTAGAACACATCCTACGGTTTATTAAACACTTACTTGGTGCCAGGAACTGCTAAGCAACTTATATACAGTATCATTAAATTTTTACCACAACCCATTAAGTATTAGTCACATCTTATAGATCAGGAACTGAGGCTCAGAGCGTGACTGGCCACAGAGCTAGGACATGCTCGTCAGAGGATGAATCAGCCATTAAAATACGGTGTGCTTAGCTCTTTCTCAATCTCACAGCTAGCTGTCTAGACGTGTGCTGTGCAAACTTCCATTTGCCTGTGAATCTCCTTAGGGTCCTCTTAAAATGAAGATTCTGATTCAGGAAGTCTGGGATGTGGCCTGAGATACAGCACTTTTCGCAAACTCTGGTTGATAACTGCTGGCCCATGGACCACACTTTGAGTAGCAAGGGCCTAAACCATCTTGCCAAAAGGAAGCAGCCAGTTGGTCAGTACTTGTTGTGTTCATAGGAGGAAGGAAAAGGAAGCTCTGTTTGCTAAACCGAAACTACAGAGAAGGGATGGGAATGTTACACCTTCTGAATATATGATAGGACTGCTCACGCTAAGGTGACTGTCTCCTTTGTGCAGTTGAAGTTGCTGTCAATTCTGATGGTGGTTTGTCATCAGAATTTGCTTAGGATCCTAGCAGGTGTGAGGAGTCATTCACAGGCACGGTCCCATGCCTCTGAGTGGCTCCCTTGGGAACTTGGAGCCATCTGACATTGTGAACCTCAACCTACAGGGTATTTCCTGTGTGATCTACACACATTTGCATCAAATTGATTGGGGTGTGATGCCTTCATCGAGAAACCCGGGCCCCATCCTGGGTCTTTGGGACCAGACAGTCTAGGGGGGGCCTTGGAATCTGTATTATTAACAAGTTCACACCCACCCACCCACATTCCCAAGTGAATCTGATGGGAGTTTGGGGGCCAACCACTTTCTGAGGTCCCGTCCACCACCAGCACTGTTATGATTTCACATTCCCTTGTCATCAGAAACACCCAAAAAGCTGAGCATCTGCAGAGGGGGCCGGGAAAGAAAAGCGTAATGCTTTGAAAATGCCATACCAATCAGCATAATGACCAAGTTCGCCGCTCCGTATTTTTCTATCTCATGGATCCAGTGAGGCACAGACTCGAAGGTGGACCGTCGGGTGAGGTCGTAGGCAATGATGGCGGCGTGGGCACTGCGGTAGTAGCTCTGAGTGATGGTCCGGAAACGCTCCTGGCCCGCTGTGTCCCACACTTGCATCTGGAAGAGGGCAGGAGAGGGGGTCCGCATCAGGAGATCCCGTGCCCGATGGGAGCTTGCTCACCTGACTTGTCTGAAAAAGGCAGTTTCCTGGGTCTCACTTGGAGATACTCAGTAGGTCGGGAGCAGGGCCCAGGGATCCATGTTTCCCTTTGCTCCTCAGGGTGATCTGGGATGTGGTGTCAGGTTTGGGACCCACCACCCAAGGGACACTTTAGTCAGAGAGGTGGAGCCAATGTCTTGGGTCTGGTGTTCTTGACCTTTTACCTCCATTATCCCTTTGTTTAGATTTTGGGGTTTACCTTTTGAACCTGCTCATTGATCCCACTCAAGGTGAGAGCACTGGCTGAACCCTTATGATTCTTTTTTTTTTTTTTAAGATTTTTATTTATTTATTTGACAGAGAGAGAGATCACAAGTAGGCAGAGAGGCAGGCAGAGAGAGAGGAGGAAGCAGGCTCCCCTCTGAGTAGAGACCCCGATGCGGGCCTTGATCCCAGGACCCTGAGATCATGACCTGAGCCGAAGGCAGAGGCTTTAACCCACTGAGCCACCCAGGCGCCCAACCCTTCTGATTTTAAAGGACCACTCAGCTGTGTCTGTTTAGGAGTGTCCTTAGGAGAATACCTTCTCAACAACCATCCCATGCCAGGGCACGCACTGGTACACCCTCCCACCGTGTCTGGGGTACCCGTTCGTTCACTCTCTCACACTATTTATGAAAGGTACTCATCAATTAATTAATTATTTCATTAAGTAAGCTTGGCACCCAATGTGGGGCTTGTACTCATGACCCTGAGATCAAGACTAGCGTGCTCTACCGACTGAGCCAGCCAGGCGCCCCTATAAAATGAATTTTTAGTTTTTAAAAAAGTTTTTTAAATGAATTTTTAAAAAAGATTTTATTTATTTATTTGACAGAGAGAGAGAGATCACAAGGAAGCAGAGAGATAGGCAGAGAGAGAGGAGGAAGCAGGCTCCCCACTGAGCAGAGAGCCCGACGCCGGGCTTGATCCCAGGACCCCGAAATCATGACCTGAGCTGAAGGTAGAGGCTTTAACCCACTGAGCCACCCAGGCACCCCTTTGATGAATTTTTTAAAGAAAGATGCAAACGTACCCCAAACAAGAGAGACTAAAACAAGGAACCCTCATATAAGCATTATCCGGACTCAGTAATTCCCAAGATTTCACCACTCTTGCTTCATTTAGCCCCTTCCCTGATTTCTTTGAGGCGTTCTTTTAAAGTGAATCCCAGACTTCGTGTCATTTCATCTGTGTCAAAAGTGGGCATTTTCTTATATAAGCACAAAGCCACAATCACTGCTAATCAGCTTTCCAGTAGTGCTTGGTATCATCTAATACGATTTTCTTGATTGACCCCAAAATGTCTTTTTACTGTTGTTTTTATTTAATCAAGATGCCAAGCATGGTCGTGCTTTGCATTTTCACTGACACTTTCTGATCTTTTCTAATCAAATGGGTAGAGGATAGTTTCTGTTATTCGAATTTGTACTTCTTAGATTATGAGTGAAGATGGGCACCTTTATATCTTGACATAAATTTCTGAGCTGGTTCTTATCAAATTTACAAAATAGCAATTGTGTCCAATCAATGGACACAATTTCTTTCATGTTAAAGAAATTAGCCTTTCATCAGTTCCATATTTGCAAATATTTCTTTCCAGTTCGTCATTCATCTTTTAACTTTGTTTATGGTATTTTTGTGGATGTAGAATTTTGACCTTTATATCATTATATAGAGATGTATAAATTTGACCTTTAGGTAGTTATGATTGAGCAATCTTTTCCTTTATGGCTTCTGGATTCTTATCTTAAAAGGCTGATTTCCCAGGGTGCCTGGATGGCTCAGTCAGTTAAGCTTCTGATTTTGGCTTGGATCCTGATCTCAAGGTCTTGGGGTCTATCCTGTGTTGGGCTCCATGTTCAGCAGGGAGTCTGCTTGTCCTTCTTCCACTCCCCCTGCTTGTGTTCCCTCTCTCTTTCAAATAAATATTTCAAAATCTTTAAAAATAAAATCTTAAAAAAAAAAAAAGGCTGCTGTGCTCCTGGGTGGCTCAGTCACTCAAGCGTCTGCCTTCAGGTCAGGTCATGATCTCAGGGACCTGAGATCGAGTCCCTCATTGGGTTCCCTGCTCCACAGGGAGCCTGTTGCTCCCTCTGCCCCTCTTCCCACTCATTCTCTCAATCTGTCTCTCTCCCTCAAATAAATAAATACAATTTTTAAAAAAAGGCTCATTTCCCCACTCGACAATGATAAAGATAAATATTTCAATGATCTTTTTTTCTGGTATTCTTATGATTCCATGTTTTATATTTAAATTTTTTATTCCTCAGGCATGTGTTTTGGTGTTAAGAACTCTGGCTAAGGGGTGCCTTGGTGGCTCAGTCGGTTGGGCATTTGCCTTTGGCTCAGGTCAAGATCCCAGGGTCCTGGCATTGAGCCCCACATCAGGTTCCCTGCTCGGTGGAGAGCCTGCTTCTCCCTCTGCCTCCCACTCCCCCTGCTGTGCTCTCTTCCTCTCTCAAGTAAATAAAATCCTAAAAAAAAAAAAGAAAAAAGGAAAAAAAGAACTCTAGCTAAGAGAGGAGGAGCCAACCCCATGCCTTTCTGACCTTCACTTTCTTGCCATCGATCTCAAGGGAGCGCACGGTGAAGTCCACCCCAATCGTGTTCTGCTGTGTCTCTGTGTAGACCCCAGATTTGAAATGCTGCACCACACATGTCTTCCCCACGTTGGAATCCCCAATGAGGATGATCTTGAACAAATAGTCAAAATTCTCATCTACTGCCCTGCATGAGCTGGAGAATTGCATGGCTCCTGCCACTCAGAATGGACCTAGAAGAAAAGGAATCCAGCATCTCTTTAGTGAGGGAGGCACTGTTCTGTCAGGCGTCAGGCACCATTCTAGGCACTCGGGATATAAGACAGGACAAGAGAAAGGGAGGTTATTCATTCATAGCACTCACATTCTTGTGGGAGAAGGATATTAATTCCTGGTCAGGTACAAGGGAGCTGTCCCCACACGCCCACACCTGGCTTACACGGGTTGGCATTACTTTAAAATGAAGAGGTGTGGGGTGTCTGGGTGGCTCAGTCGTTAAGCGTCTGCCTTCATTTCAGGTCATGATCCCAGAGTCCTGGAATCGAGCCCCACATCGGGTTCCCTGCTCTGCGGGAAGCCTGCTTCTCCCTCTCCCACTCCCCCTATTGGTGTTGCCTCTCTCACTGTGTCTCTCTCTGTCAAATAAATAAAATCTTTTTTTTTAATTTTTTGATTTTTATTTGACAGAGAGAGATCACAAGTAGGCAGAGAGGCAGGCAGAGAGAGAGGAGGAAGCAGGCTCCCTGCCGAGCAGAGAGCCCGATGAGGGCCTCGATCCCAGGACCCTGGGATCATGACCTGAGCCGAAGGCAGAGGCTTTAACCCTCTGAGCCACCCAGGTGCCCTAAATAAATAAAATTTTTAAAAAGTAAATAAAATAAAATGAATGAAGAGCTTTGGGGCACCTGGGTGGTTCAATCGATGAAGTGACTACCTTCAGTGCAGGTCACAGTCTGGAGTCCCGTGATCAAGTCCCACATGGGCCTCCCTGCTCAGCAGGGAGTCTGCCTCCCTCTCTGCCCCTCACCCCCCTCTCGTGCTCTCTCTCTCACTCTCTACCCCTCAAATAAATAAATAAAGTATTTAAAAAATAAAAAATAAAAAAAAATAAAATGAAGAGGTTTAACTGCCATTCTCTTTTGGACCCAGCGCACAAGCGACACTGTCAGAGGACAGCACTGACTGAAATCTTTGTCACTGAGGCAAGAAAGTGCCCTGTGCTCTGTCAAGCTCAGTAGGTGGCAGAGGAGATGCCTGCGGGAAGGTTCTACCTGCCATTCATCAGCTGCAGGACGTGCCTCACTGTCATCCTAGCTTCCTTCTTACGGGGAGGAAATCTCCCAACTACGGAAGGCAGGCTGTCCAGGCAACCAGCAGCAAGGACCCACAAGATGTGACAGAGAAGTCCATTTGGGGAAGAGTCACATGGCCTTTTTCCTCTGGTTTTCTTGACCAGGAATTATGATTTCGAGAATATTCCAGATGAAAACTATGTGGAGGACCTGGCTGGCTCAGTCAGTAGAGCGCGTGACTCTTGATCTCAGGGTCATGAGTTCAAGCCCCACATTGGATGTAGAAATTACTTAAAAATAAATAAACTTAAAAAAAACCCAACTCAAAATGAAAACTATGGGTTTCAAGCATTTATGGCATATTTTACTATAGACTGGGAAAGAACTTAAAGTTTCTAATGACCGTGTTTCCCAAACTAACTGATTATGTCACAACTATCTGGAGGAGATAATTAGTAAGATCTTATTGCTAGAGCCCATCCGAGATCTGCCAAATATATTTAAAGACACCCCCCCCCAACACACACACACAGGCACACACTCCACGGGTGATTCTGATGACCATCCTGGTTTGGGGAGGACTGATCAACACAATCACCCACCTGAAACTTCATTCCCACCTCAGCTTTTCTGCCTCAATATCTACCTGTACTCTGATATCTTTAATGACAGGGAACTCACTACCTCCTGAAAAAATCCATTTGGCTTGTCCAGTTCTAGCTTACATGGGGTGGAGCTCTGTCTCCCTGGGGTTTCCATCCCCTCAGGCTGTGCCAGGACTTGGCAGGTTCCTCTTTCACATGACAGCCCAGCAGAAACATGAAGCAGCGAACATATCCCCTCAAGGCAAATATCCCTGGGCCTTTCAACTGTTCTTCACGTGCTGCCCTGTTGGGTCTCCTCATCCAACGTTTCATAAAAACACATGAAAACTTCTCCCATTCGATGATTAAATTCGACGTGCTTCACGTTGCTCCTGCCTTATGACACCCTTCTCCATTTCTCCCAGTTTTATTTTTTGGTTTTCTCTAAAGTCTGAAAAGGACAAGTCTGCATCATCACACAAATTAAAAAACACAGACTCATTATCTGTATGTGAAACCCCGCGTTTTAAGCAGACAAGGAAGGCTCCCAGTACCTCTCTTGCAAGCCTCTGAAATCACCTATGGCAAATGACCCAGCAGACAAAAGACACAATGAAACCACCTTTTTCCTTCTGGCTTTTCAAATAAAGAAGGCCATTCCACTTCCGGTGTCATATCACTGTAACTTGAGCAGGGACCTTACGTCCACCTTCCCCTTTCCCCAAGCAAGTCCTCCGGGGTTTCGCCCAAAGCCCTCTTTACCTGAGCCGGTGCCCCCTGCAAGGGGAAGTGAGCAGTGCCCACCCGCCCGATGCCCTCCGTCCTGCATTCTGTAGCCTCTGCCTTCCTGGCACACCTGTTGCTTACCTGGCTTGCTCGCTCTCCTCTGCCGCCAGGTAATGTTTACTTTATTCTCCTACTTTCCCTTCCCAGCCCTCCGCTCCTTTCTTCCTCCTGCCTGGCCGGCGTGGTGGGAGCTGTCGTTCGGTCCCCAGGTGTCGGCTTTGGCGACCTGAGAAAGTGAAAGGAAAGCGCGAGCCCTCCCACCGCCCCTGAGCCCGGGCGGGGAGCTGGGAGCTGCCGTTGGGTACAAAGCGCAAGGTGAGACGCTGGCCAGCGCTCCCCACGCACTCAGCTCGCCCTCCCAACGTTCGTCACCTAGCAAAGCCAAACGACAAGGACTAGCCCCTTAACTACTCAGCCGCCCTGTTCCTGCCTTCTACTCACCTTCTCTTTTGCAGCCCTTGCTCCCCCCCTTTTTCGTGGGGTCCCTCGTTTGGCTGGGGCATGGGGGGGCGGCCAGTTGAGAGGGGGTCAAGGTCAAGGAGAATACAGCTCTAGGTCTTGAGTCATTTGACTCTTTTGTGGACGTGACTCTTTCTGAGGAGCCACGGGGAGAAAGAAGGCGACCCAAAGAGAAGACTTTAAAAAAAAAAAAAAAAAGCTCTGAACTTGCATGGGAAGAAAGAGCTGAAAACATTTGTTTTCCTTCCTCAAAAAATCTACTGCAGAACGAAGGTTAATTTCGAGGTCTGAGAAAACCTGGAGTTTCTCAGTCTCCTGCTGGCAGTAGAAACCTAAAGCTGAGGTGAGTTTTCCTTAAGTTTTCCCCTCACAGAATCTGGAAGAGTCACCACTTGTATCTTAGGGACTAGATTTTCTCTGTGATGGAGAACGTGAGCTGTAGGCAGTTAAGCTACCATGTGCAAAGCGGAAACATCAGATTGATAAAATATTTAAACTGGTATAGTGTTTTCAAACTGTGGGCTGAGACCTGTTAATGAGTCATGAAATCCATTTTTGTGGGTGGCAACCAGCATTTTTTTTTTTTTTTAAAGTCTCCATGCCCAGCAAGGGCCTTTAACTGCCGACCCTGAGCCTGAGAGTCAGTATTTTCTGCCCACTGAGCCAGCCAGGTGGCCCACAACCAACATTTCTAGAGAAGAAACTAGGACAAAATTTCAGAAGGTATCCCATGCAGCGAGGCTAAGTGCTGTTTTGTACACTGTTTGGGTCAGGCGTGTCCATGCACGGGTGTACCATACACGTGATGTAAAGTGTAACTCCTCCTGTGGGTTGAGGTCTAAAACATCCAGAAGCACTGAAATAGAGGAGGACGTGTTCACTTTCTAAGAGCATTTCTTTCTATGATTCCTTCAGAAAACCTGTAAGTTATTTATCTTACCTCATATTCCATTTACACGTCACTTTTCAGGACCCTCTCTTCTGAGTCATAAAGCCAGTGCTGGGAGGTAGAACGAGAAAACAAAGGGACTGCCAAGGGCTCTGCTGCCCGTTGTCACTTGGAGAGCCACAGGCAGACGTCCGCGAGTTGAAAAAGAAATACAGGTCAAGATCCACCACTCTGTATGGGCAGGAGGCTGGAAATAAAACCTGTTGGATGCTCATGTCAGTGAGGCTGGGTGTCAAAATGGTTTTTTCTTCTGATAATGGTTACTGGGGAAGGAAAACAAAAGTCACCTAACTCAGCCCAGTACTTGGAGAACATCTGGAAGTAGAAATCAAATAGTAAAATGTCTAGGGCCCCTGGGTGAACCGTCTGCCTTTGGCTTAGGTCATGATCTCAGGGTCCTGGGATCGAATCCCTCGTCGGGCTCCCTGCTCGATGGGGAGCCTGCTTCCTCCTCTCTCTCTGTCTGCCTCTCTGCCTACTTGTAATCTCTCTCTCTCTCTCTTTCTGTTAAATAAATAGATAAAATCTTAAAAAAAAATAAAGGCAGAGACTTAACCGACTGAGCCACCCAGGTGCCCTATACATATTTTATTGACATCCTCTCCACACACACATAAATAAGCATATATACATGCACACACATATGTTTCATAATATGTACATATTACAATTTCAGCCTTTTTTTTTTTNTCCTGGGATCGAGGCCCGCATCGGGCTCTCTGCTCAGCAGGGAGCCTGCTTCCTCCTCTCCCTGTCTCTCTGCCTGCCTCTCTGCCTACTTGTGGTCTCTCTCTGTGTGTCAAATAAATGAATAAAATCTTAAAAAAAAAAAAAACATAGGAAATCCTTTAAAAAAAAATAAGCATATGTACATGCACACACATATGTTTCATAATATGTACATATTACAATTTCAGCCTTTTTTTTTTTGAGAGAGAGAGTTCAAGCTGGGGTGGGGAGGGGTAGAGGGAGAGGGAGAGAATCTTAAGCAGACTCTGTGCTGAGTGATCGACACCGGGCTCGATCTTATGACCCTGAGATCACCACCTGAGCCGGAATCAAGAGTCAGATGCTTAACCGACTGAGCCACCCAGGTGCCCCCATTTTAACCATTTTTAAGGGTTCTGTTCAAAGGCATTAAATATATTCATGGTGTTGTGCAACCGTCACTACTACCCATTTCAACTTTTGCGTCATCATGAAACTCTATCCATTAGACGATAACTCCCATTTCTCTTCCCCCTCAGCCTCTTGTAACTGTGATCCTACTTTCTCTCCCTATGAATTCGATTACTCTGGGTACTTCACATAAATGGAATCATACAATATTTGTCCTTTTGTGACTGGTTTATTTCATTTAGCATAATATTTTTCACGTTCATTTATGGTGTAGCGTGTGTCAGAATTTAATTCCTTGGGCGCCTGGGTGGCTCAGTGGGTTAAAGCCTCTGCTTTCGGCTCAGGTCATGATCTCAGGGTCCTGGGATCGAGGCCCGCATCGGGCTCTCTGCTCAGCAGGGAGCCTGCTTCCTCCTCTCTCTCTGCCTGTCTCTCTGCCTCCTTGTGATCTCTCTCCCTCTGTGAAATAAATAAATAAAATCTTTAAAAAAAAAAAGAATTTAATTCCTTTTAAAGGCTGCATAATATTCCAACACATATATATGGATTTTGTTAAGTAATCTCTACAACCAATATGGGGCTCGAACTTACCACCCCAAGATCAAGGGTTGCACACTCCACCAACTGAGCCAGACAGGGGCTCCTCCACATTCTATTTTTAAAAATAAAAGTGAATTGTGTGGCAGATTTGGTTTTGCTCACCCTGACATCACATTTTCCCAGACACACTCTCAAATGGCTGGAAGCAGAACTACAATTGTATTGTGTAAAGGCAAATACAAATTGAAAATAAGAGGGATTCTCCCTTAGAATTAAGGGAAGAGAGAAACTAAGGAAGAATTCCCACCTCAGGTGCCTGGGTGGCTCAGTGGGTTAAAGCCACTGCCTTCGGCTCAGGTCATGATCTCGGGGTCCTGGGATCGAGGCCCGCGTTGGGTTTTCTACTCAGCAGGGAGCCTGCTTCCTCCTCTCCCTGTCTCTCTGCCTACTTGTAATCTCTCTCTGTGTGTCAAATAAATAAATAAAATCTTAAAAAAAAAAAACAAAAAAGAACTCCCACCTCCACCCTGCCCTTTTCTTTCTTTTTCTTTAAAAATTTCTTTCTTTATCCCTTTCAAATAGATGAATAGCTTCATAATGGCTAAATAATCGCTTGCCAGTCTCCTATCAGGAGCCTTTCCAGGACCCAGAAGCCATTTTTTTAAAAGATTTTATTTATTTATTTGACAGAAAGAGACACAGCGAGAGAAGGAACACAAGCAGGGAGAGAGGGAAAGGGAGAAGCAGGCTTCCCGCAGAGCAGGGAGCCTGATGTGGGGCCTGATCCCAGTACCCTGGGATCATGAGCTGAGCCGAAGGCAGACGCCTAGTGGTTGAGCCACCCAGGCGCCCCTTGGGACCATATTTTGAAATAAACATTCCGGGGTGCTCCATTCCCCAGTTCCCAGGGAGGCTAAAAGCCTAGCTTCTGTGGGCGCCTTGCTCCAATTTGCAACACTATCTCTTGTCCTGAAGAGAGGAGAAGTTTGTTTCTCCTTCGGATAAGCCAACATAGGCAGTCTGCCCAATTACCATGATAAAGTTAGGACCAACTGTATGTGGGAAAATGTCCTGTCAAGTCTTCTCGCTTGAGGACTGGTGGTTGGTTATCCTGAGAACACGCATGTAAGGGACTATTTGCTTGGCTGTATATGCAGGAGATTCCTTCCTGTCTTTTTGCGGTCTGTTAGTTCATTGTTCATCATGAGCATCACATTCTGGTTTAATTCTTATCCGATAGTAAATCTGCTTTCTTTCTCTGCTCTCTTGAGAGGTTTTCTGGGTTGGGAGATTTTTTTAAAGTTTTACTTCCCCAGCAGTTGAAAGAGACACCAGGAGGGCAGTAGACTCTACTTGCAAGTCCTGTGTCCTAAGGCCTTTAAATTTTCCGAGAGGCTATCAGGATCTTAACATTCATTTCTTTGTCTGGGTTGGTGGGGTGCAGTGCAGAACGGTGAATGATTGTGGCAGATTACCGACCCTGCCTGCAGGGGCCACTGCATTTAATTTAAAGAAAAATCTAAAGCTTATGCCCTTACGGCTGGCTGGTCAGTAGCAAACTTAGCAGCTTGTTACTTGTTATAAAAAAAAAGAGCAGGGTGCCTGGGTGGCTCAGTGGGTTAAAGCCTCTGCCTTCGGCTCAGGTCATGATCCCAGAGTCCTGGGATCGAGGCCCGCATCGGGCTCTCTGCTCAAGCGGGGAGCCTGCTTCCTCTTCTCTCCTTTCTCTCTGCCTACTTGTAATCTCTCTCTCTGTGTCAAATGAATGAATAAAATCTTTAAAAAAAAAAAAGAAAGAGCAGAGTAAAGCTTTTCTGAAAAAAAAAAAAAAGATGACCTAGATAGCATTTCTCTCCAGATTATATCTTATCTCTCTCTCACTGCCTTTTTCCAGTTTACACTCCTGGCCACCGTCCCCTCCCCCAGCCTAGCATTCAGGTTCACCGAGACCTCGGTCCTCGCTCTGCCTCCGCCTTCCGCAGCCACCCCAGCCCGCAGGTGAGGCCGCGGTCGGACTACAGCTCCCAGCATGCCTCGGGGACGGGCGGGTCACGTGAGCGTCCGGAAACCCTGGCCGCGGAGCGGCGGGTGAGGTGGCGGCGCGGGCGCGGGGCTGCG
>LNAC01000057.1:2456011-2532873 GCA_002007465.1 Ailurus styani
GAAGAGCAAGATAGTGGAGGAGTGGGAGGTCTAAATTCATCCAGTCCCAGGAATTCAGCTAAATAGTTATCAAACCATTCTGAACACCTATAAACTCAACAGGAGGTCAAAGAGAACAATAGCAGCAATTCTACAACAGAAAAGCACCCTGGGATCATGACCTGAGCCGAAGGCAGATGCTTAACGACTGAGACACCCAGGTGCCCTAAAAGATTTTATTTTTAAGTAGTCTCTACACCCAACTTGGGGCTTGAACTCACAATCCCGAGATCAAGGGTCATATGTTCTTCTGACTGAGCCAGCCAGGTGCCCTTGAATTACTGATTTTCTTATCAGTTTGTGTGAGAGTTCTTTCTATTAGGATGTAATCTTTGTCAAGGATTTTTCTTTTTAAGGACTTGTTATAAACATAATTATCAATTTAGTTTTCTGGTGTCAGCTAGCCCATGTGATTTTTTTCAAGGCCTGATAATATACTGACCGATTATAAGTCTAAATAATTTAGTTTTTGGATATACTGCCTATTTTAAGTAATGCTGCTAATGTATTTTGTCTTTCCAGAAGGAAGAAATGATGTAAATAATTCACTATCCAAACTTCAAGGTCAGAGGTGAGAAGGAAGGTCAGGAAGACTATGGCCTGGCCAAATATTTTTCAAAGAGGGACTCTGTTCTCCCGGTTCAGCCATCATCATGTTGTTGTGTTCCTGCTCACCTTCTTCAGGTATGTTCGTTGCTCAAACTGTTCGCTTGTGTGTTTTGGTCTTGTTTGTTTGAGGGAGCTAGTTGTTGGCATGGCACGTGTTTAGTGCAGTGATTGGCATGGGCTTATGAAATGGGCTAGTTATTCTTTCTGTTGTGCTTTCTGATACCTCTAAGTAGTTCCCAAGACCATTTTGCCCATGTTTGGCAGCGTGTGGAGGCATTTTTGGTCGTCACACTGGGGGAAGGGGTGCCACTTGCAGTGGGTAGACCAGGGATGCTGCTGTAGATCCTGCAGTGCACAGGCTAGCCTCCCATGATAGAGAATTTGGGGGACCCAAAATATCACTAGTGCCATGGTTGAGAAACCCTGTTTTAATACACAGTTTTTTATTTGTTAAAAACAGGAGCTTCAGAACAAAGGGTGCACATATTCCGGGAATGTCTTGTGCATCCTTGAGCAGTAAAGACGGTGTGAGACAACCGTGAGGGGCTCTAGGAACTCCTGTGAGTTCCCGAATGTTAGCACGACGGAAGGGTCGTCGGTGTTTATGATTCTGTGGCCCTCAGTGGCTCTCTCTGGTGGTCCATAGGCGCCATGAACCAGGCTGTTTGGTTTTAGGGGCCATGTTACTTATAACCCTGTGACTCAGTTATTTTGATGATTTCTTCTGGGTAGATTTTGTTTGTTATTAATCTTTATTGAAGTCACCACAAATGATGTGATTTATTTGTTTTAAGGCAGAAACTAAGAAATGGTTCTCTGTGTAAGAGTTGATAGGTAATTTTGGATGCTTGCTTGAGTGATATGCATTTGTGAGGGGTGAGAGGAGGCATCAGTAGGAGGAAAAGACAGGACTCAAGAGAAAGCTACTTACTGGCTAATGCATCAAGGGGCCAAGAGTTGTTAAAGACTTAAAATTCTTTACAGAACTGCAGCCATGATTTGGAGTGGGTTGGGATCAGTCACACATCTGTCTTCTAGGTGGAGGGATAAGTTAGGAGTGAACTCAGGGGTTCAGATTGAAGAAGACTAGTTAATTTTTTCTTTTGCTTGGCAGGGACTGTTCAGTTGATAGTTCTCATAAAGCAGTACTTTTCTTTTCTTTTTTTTTTCCTAAGAGAAGAATTCTAAAATTGAATAAAACAAATGGGACTATATCTGGGATTTTATTGAATGCTGTTTTCTTTGCTATTCATTCAGCTATATTTCTTTTCTCTTTTGCAGTTATTCTTTGCTCCACGCATCAAGAAAAACTTTTAGCAATGTCAAAGTCAGTATCTCTAAGCAGTGGACCCCAAGTGCTTTTAACAAGTCAATTAGACTGCCTGTAGAGGTAAGCTAATGTAGGGGTGGGTTTAGGAAGGGAGCCGTGGCACCCTCTAAGTTCTTCTCAAGTTCTTCTACTTTGTTTCAGTCACCTGCTTAGGACTCTGAAATGGCTATTTCCTATGGCATAAAATCCAAACTATTCTGCCTGATTTCCTAGCTTGCTGTGACTCAGGCCTGTTCTCTCCTTCTGTCCAGCTTCCTTCTTTCTCACTGTTTTGAAGTGACACATTTCTGGTGAGGTGGTTTTTTTTAATTGAGTTTCACAAGTACCTCTACTCATTTCTGCCTTTGAGAATTTGCTCATATTCTTTTGTATGCTCTTTCGCTTTCTTCCCACCCATTTAAATCTTGATTTTTCCTTTGTGGCAAGATGAAATGCCACTTTTTTTTTTTTAAGTAATCTCTACAGCCAACATGGGGCTTGAACTCACAATCCTGAGACCAAGAGGTGCATGGTCTACTGACTGAGCCAGCCAGGACACCCCTAAAATGTCACTTTTTCGGGCGCCTGGGTGGCTCAGTGGGTTAAAGCCTCTGCTTTCGGCTCAGGTCATGATCTCAGGGTCCTGGGATCGAGGCCCGCATCGGGCTCTCTGCTCAGCAGGGAGCCTGCTTCCCCTTCTCTCTCTGCCTGCCTCTCTGCCTCCTTGTGATCTCTCTCCCTCTGTGAAATAAATAAATAAAATCTATAAAAAAAGAAAAAAAAAAATGTCACTTTTTCTATCCAGTTTTTTCCCACCTTCAACTGATTTTTTCCCCCTTTCTGAAAGGTGTACACTGTGTGATACATAGTTTTAATATCTCAGTACTTACATACTTTTTAATTGTTTCATTTGTTTGTATCTTATTTAAATAAGAGTCTAGAAGTCAGGGAGTATGTATCCACTTCCTTGAATTCATTATGGAGCAGGTGAATCCTTTGATGACAGTTTGGAATGAAGATGCTATTGTTTATAATATCCTTAGTCAATATGGAAGTCCACTCCACTCATTCTTTACCACATTTGAGTTTACCACATCTTGAGTTGTACTTATGTGGGGTTATGCATACACATTAATATTCTTGGCATGTCTAATTTTTTTTTCAAAGATTTTATTTATTCATTTGAGAAAGAGAAGACGAGTTGGGGGTTGGATGGGGCAGAGGAGAGGGGAAGCAGACTCCCCATTGAGTGGGGAACCCAACATGGGCTGGATCCCAAGACCCCCGAGAGCGTGACCTGAGCCAAAGTCAGATGCTTAACTGACTGAGCCACCCAGGCGCCCCAGCATGTCTTATTTCTTAAAATATTTTCCCCCTATTTGGATCAATTAAAAGTTGATAGATATCTGAATGTTATAGGACTATCCCCTCAAAATGTGAGTAGGTTACTCATTCAGTTGCTTATTGAGGGTCTATCTTGCATAAACATTGTTCTAGGCAGTAACTAAAAAAAAGCCTGGAGAGAGGATTAAAAGAAAAAAAAAAGTGCCTGTCCTCACAGAACTGATGTGTTGAAGATGCTCTTGTACAATTTTTCTTCCCCACCTTTATTTAAAGTTTATTTTGGGGGGTGCCTGGGTGGCTCAGTCGGTTAAGTGTCTGCCTTCGGCTCAGGTCACAGTCCCAGGGTTCTGGGATCGAGCCCCACATCGGGCTCCCTGCTTGGTGGGAAGCCTGCTTCTCCCTCTCCCACCCTGCCTGCTTGTGTTCCCTCCCTCGCTATGTCTTTCTCTGTCAAATAAATAATAAATAAAATCTTAAAAAAAGTTTATTTTTTGGGCACCTGGGTGGCTCAGTCGGTTAAGCGTCTGGCCTTGGCCCAGGTGATGATTCTGGGGTGCTGAGGTCAAGCCCTACATTGGGCTCTCTGCTCTGTGGGGAGTCTGTTTCTCCCTCTGCCCCTCCCCCTGCTCATGCTCTCCTTTCGTACTCTCTCTCTCCCTCTCTCCCTCCCTCCCAAAAATAAATATCGTAAAAAAAAAAAAAGTTTTTTTTTTTTAGTAATTTCTACATCTCATGTGGGGCCCGAACTTATGACCCTTACATCGAGAGTTGCATGCTCTTCTGACTGAGCCAGCCAGGTGCTCCAAGGCACTGGGTTTCTGGTTATACTGCCTAAGGCTGCCTTTGTTTTTTAGGTAACTGAGTTGGGGGTTCTCAGGACCACCCCCAGGTTTGATGATTCACTGAGAGGACTCACAGGACTCAGGTTATAGTCCCACTCAAAGCTACGGTTCATTCCAGTGAAAGGATACAGAGCAAAATCAGCAAAGGGGCAAGAAAGCACATGGGCTGAGGTCTGGAGGAGTCAGGTACAAGTTTCCAAGAGTGCTTTTTTCGGTGGAGTCACACAGGATGGATGTAATTCTTCCAGCAACAAGTTGTGACAACATCGGTGGAATCTTGTCTGCCAGGGAAGGTTATTAGAGACTCAGTGCCTAGGGTTTTTATTGGTACTGGTCATGTAGGCACCTTGTGCCTGGCACTGCAAAAATTCCAGACTCTCAGAAGGAAAGCAGGTTCAGCATAAACCACATTGTTTGTACAAACAGTTTAGGTACAGTGAACCACTCTTGGCAGGGAAGGATGGGAACCCTCCAAAAATCCCAGTTCCCAGATGCCAGCTGGGGACTCACCTCACAAGTAGCCCTTTTGAGGAGAGCAGTCTCAGGCCTGCCGTGTTAACTCTTTACTGCCAGCAACCTATGTCACATTATTATTATTATTATTTTTGTTATTATTATTATTATTTGCCCCAGGGGTACAGGTCTCTGAATCATCAGGCTTACAACTTTCACAGCATTCACCAAAGCACAAACCCTCCCCAATGTCCATAACCCATCCACCCTATCCCTACCCTCCCACCCCCCAGTAACCCTCACCTGTGTCACATTATTAACTCTTTTGGGACTTGCATTAACTTTTCTGATTAGATGTTTAGTTCATTACTTTAATTTCTGCTAAAGTAGGTTTCACCATTCTGTTTTTTTAGAACTATGGATTAAGTAGTTTGGATGGATAGGCTATATAGAAGTCAAGTTCAGACTAATCCTGGGATCTTTGTACTTCTGTTTCTGCCATCATGGACAGTAGTCCAGACCTTCCATACCTTTAGACCTTAAGGTCTAGGTTTTTTGCTTCCTGAAGCCCACTGCTGGGAGTGGGGCTGCTAGGGCCTTATGTGCCTTTCACTCCTCCTGTGCTTCTGGTCTGTAACTGTCAACCCTGGCCTCCCTTTGAGACTTGCTTTCTTGTCCAAAGTGGGAAGCATTCTTAGAACTGGAAGTTTATGTGGAATTATTCTGAAAAATATTTTGCTTTTATATTGTTAAACATTTCTTAAGTGTCTTGAATAGCATCGTCAAAATTTACTTAGGATAGCTTTCATTTTTATGCATAGCTATCTTCGAAGCTTTACAAACAGAATTGGGCACATACAGTCTCTTTACCTTGAGAATTTGTAATGGATCCTGCTGATTTGGACGAACACTGAAAACAGCCAGTGAACATAACATAAAATCTATGTTTAGAGATAATAAGGAGGTGATGGTTAAATTGTCTGACAAGTCAGACAACTTGACTGAAAATTGTAAACAGAATGTCGTTCACTAAATTAAAAAGCCTTACGTCTCCAGACAGTGCAGTCCTTCCATGAGAATAGTGTGGGGAACCGCCACTGTCCAGGAGAGGGAAGGGGGATTCAGGGTGTCCTCAGCTTTCTGTCTTAAGCTCATCCACAACCCCTCTTCCCCTGAAGAACCTCACGTCAACTTGACAGCACTCAGCACAGGCAGATAACAAACCCCTGAAG
This sequence comes from Ailurus styani, assembly GCA_002007465.1. Lineage (NCBI taxonomy): Eukaryota > Metazoa > Chordata > Mammalia > Carnivora > Ailuridae > Ailurus > Ailurus styani. The sequence continues at coordinate 2,461,840 of LNAC01000057.1, forward strand.
GCAGGTCAGCACTAGCTCATCCTCTGCTCAGCACTGCCACCGGAAGCTCTTGTCAGTAGGTCCCCACCTCATGCCTTGCCCTCACTCGGTGATGAACGTTCTCGCTTAGGAAACCCACACTGTCCATGTTCCTATAAGCACACAATTTCTTGTTTCCAGGAAGTGCCTCAGCACACAGCTGTTCTCGTAGGTTTGTGCAAACCCTCCCCACCAGACACAGGAAAGCCCCACATTTGTACCGGCTGGTGGGTTCACGTGAGAACTGTACATATACAGCAGGCCAGCTTAAACCACTGAAGTGTGTGTGGTTTCAGCACAGTAAAGTCATTTTGTCGGTGACTTTCACGAAACATTGGATGATTCACTGTGTATACATGGACTGTTTCTCACTTAGCGTACTCATCTTGATCTGACTTCTATGATGTAAACTTTTTTTTCTGGGCTTTTTCTGTTATCCTGTTTTGTGTATCTTTGTGTTAGTCCTACTTTGTTTTTTTTAATTTTTGGTTTTGCTTTATTTTTTTTTTAAAGATTTTATTTATTTATTTGACAGAGAGGGAGAGATCACAAGTAGGCAGAGAGGCAGGCAGAGAGAGGGGGAAGCAGGCTCCCTGTCGAGCAGAGAGCCTGATGCGGGACTCGATCCCAGGACCCTGAGATCATGACCTGAGCTGAAGGCAGAGGCTTTAACCCTCTGAGCCACCCAGGCGCCCTTGCTTTATTTTTTTTAAAGATTTTATTTATTCATTTGGCAGAGAGAGTGAGAGCGTGGCTGCACAAGCAGGGGGAGGGGCGGGGGGAGCAGACTCCCCACTGAGCAGGGAGCCCTCTGTGGGGCTTGATCCCAGGACCCCGGGATCATGACTTCAGCCAAAGGCAGACGCTTAACTGACTCAACCACCCAGGCGCCCCTGGTTTTGTTTTCTACTTGTTAAGTAAGCCATCAAAAGTATATTTCAGCTGAATTCTGGCAGTGAAGCAGAAGGAAGCTGTTTAAAATCTGTCAGTTCTTGTGAAAGCCACACCTGCAGGGAGTTTTGGTGACCTCTGGAGAGAATAAAGAAAAACTCCAGAAACTTTGAGCAGCTTCGTAAGGCTGCTATCTCTAGCTCACACTGGTGTGTGCCCAGCAGGGCTTAGTCCTGGGTCCTGATGAGCATCAGGGTTAAAGACTGTGGTCTGAGGGGAAATGTGGCAAAATAACTCTAATTGGAGAACTTTAGGGCCCTACTTAGTGCACTGAAATACTGATGGATCTTAACTTTGTAGGCTTTTCTCTATCACGACAGCAGTATGTGAGGTGGTGTTAAAGGAGCAAGACCGGTGTCATAAGCCACACAGAAATGAGTCCCAGTCCTTTAGAATCGCACTTTATACATTCTCTTATAATTTTACTTTCTTTTAAAGATTTTTTCTTATTGCTGATTGTGATTTTTCTTCTTAATATTCGAAAGTCATAATTTCCTTTCTGTATGTAACAACCCATCTCAGAAATCATTCATTCCCGTAGTTCTCTCAATTTTTGCTCTGAGGATCCCAAAGAGCTTTTGGTTATGTGGGTTCATATTTTTAGATACTTACTGTTTTAGAAATTAAAACTGAGAAATTGAAAAAAAAATACATCAGTTTTTTTTTTTGTTAAGATTTTTTTTTTTTTTATTCATTTGACACAGAGAGAGAGATTACAAGTAGGCAGAGAGGCAGGCAGAGAGAGAGGAGAGAGGAGGAAGCAGGCTCCCTGCCGAGCAGAGCCTGATGTGGGCCTCGATCCCAGGACCCTGGGATCATGACCTGAGCCGAAGGCAGCGGCTTTAACCCACTGAGCCACCCAGGCGCCCAATACATCAGTTTTCAGCGATAAAAAGGGGAGGCATGCTTGGGTGGCTCAGTCAGTTAAGCATCTAACTCTTGATTTCAGCTCAGGTCATGACCTTAGGGTCTTGGGGTCAAGCCCTGCGTCAGGTTCCACACTCAGCACAGTATCTGCTTGAGATTCTTTCTCCTTCTCCATCTCCCTCTGCCTCTTCCCCACCTCTGAAATAAATAATAAATAAAATCTTAAAAAGTATCTTGGATTTTTAGTTATTTTTACGTGAATTAAATAAACCCATAATATATTAATATAAATAACATTTTTATGAAAAATGATTTTTTAAAAAGATTTTATTTATTTATTTGACAGAGGGAGATCACAAGTAGGCAGAGAGGCAGGCAGAGAGAGAGAGGAGGAAGCAGGCTCCCTGCCGAGCCTCGATCCCAGGACCCTGAGATCATGACCTGAGCCAAAGGCTCACTGAGCCACCCAGATGCCCGAAAAATGGTTTTTTGAAACAAAACCACTTCATGAGGAGAGTGGCATTGATTTACATTTTTGCAAATCTCATGTCTGGCTTAGTAGAAGATAGATTTTTGTATCTGCTTCTGAATTCAGTCTCTTGCAACATGATCCTTTGAACTATAGGAAGAGAATTTGACCTTTGACAGATACATAGTGGGAAGGGGAGAAGTATTTTTATAGCCTTTTCAGTTAATTGTGGGCATTCATCTTCCATACTATACCAGAATTTGACAAGTGGCAATTTCTTGAAGGTTAGTTGCCATGTGGAATCTGAAACTGTATCAATTAACTTTTTATACCCTTATATTAAGATTGTCTGTCTTACTTTGAATGGATTCTAAAGTGACAGGCGTATTTCATTCTTTTCTGAGGAAATATCTGCCAAATACCCAAATCTGAATAACTATAGCTTGTCTGTCAGTCATTCTTTCACGTAGAAAACAGCCTCCTCGCTTGCCCCTCACACAGCTGCACAGGTGATTTCCCTCAGGACAGCCCTGGTGGTTTGGTTTGCTGAGTGCTGGTGCCCACTCTCCACTCTGGCTCACAGAGTTAATTATTAAAAAGAAGTGTACTCGGGGGCCACATTTAATAAAATTAATACTTCTTACTGCTCAAGAATTTTTTTTTTTTTTAAGATTTGTATTTATTTGAGAGAGAGTGTGTGTGAGGCAGGGTGGACTAGAGGGAGAGGGATCTGTGCTGAGCGCAGAGCTCACAGGGCTGGATCTCACGACCCTGAGATCATGACCTGAGCTGACATCAAGAGTCCAGCGCTCAACCCACCGAGCCACCCAGGCGCCCCACTACTCAGCAAGTATCTATCAAGCATCTAGCATGTACCAAGTATGTTCTTAAGTGAAATTGGCTTTTTTTTTCTTAAGATTTTATATATTTATTTGACAGAGAGAGACACAGCGAGTGAGGGAACACAAGCAGGGGGAGTGGGAGAGAGAGAAGCAGGCTTCCCGCCAAGCAGAGAGCCCGACATGGGGCTCGATCCCAGGACCCTGGGATCATGACCTGAGCCAAGGCAGACACATAACAACTGAGCCACCCAGACACCCCTGAAATTGGCTTTTTTTTTTTTTTAAGATTTTTTTTTTATTAGAGAGTGAGAGAGAGCATTCAAGGGGAGAAGGTCGGAGGAAGAAGCAGACTCCCTGTGGAGCAGGTTGCCCGATGTGGGACTCGATCCCAGGACTCTGGGATCGTGACCTGAGCCAAAGGCAGTTGCTTAACGACTGAGCCAGCCAGGCGCCCGGCTTTTTTTTTTTTAACTGTGACCGTGGCAATAAATATAGCGATTATCATTTTTATAGTGATGAATGGTATGGGTTTCGTGTAACTGCATTGACTCCTGCTGAGCCACAGGAGTTTTGCCCCCTGCCCCTCCTCCCCTGCATTTGCACCATCAATGGAGAAGTTAAAGGGCAAAAGCAGATAACATTTTAGTATTGTGCAAATAGCTTTGACCTTGCAGAGCTTTTGGCATGTGTGTTTCCTTACCTACAGAGCGCGGATTTCCTCTCTTCAGCCTCTGCAGGATTCTGTGAGGGTGGGCAGAGGCTGTAGACGAGGGTGCTCTGGGGAAGAGGAAGGACTGCCAGGTACCAGCGGGGACTGACGGGGTTCTTGTTGTGTTGCTGTAGATCTGGAGCCACAACCATTTGTTTCCCAGCGCGGAGGAAGCCACTCTTTTCCTCGGCACCCTGGACACTATTTTCCTCTTCTCTTACGCTGTGGTAAGTTTTGAATTTGGGGGTTCTAGGTAGAGGAAAGATGTAAGTGGAAATGACTCCAAACCTTATGAAGTCTATAAGGGATTCTAGAATGTGTTGACTGAGGAGAGTTCAGCGTTGCTGAAGTTTATATTCTCTGTCCTTCCCATCCATCCGTTCATTTATTCATCCATCCATCTGTTTGACAGGTATTTACTGAGCACCTAGCACGTGCCAGGTCTGTGGGAATTCATCACTGAGCAACACAGGAAAAATCCCTGGCTTTATAAAACTTACATTCTTGAAATGGTATATAAGGAAGACAAGCAGTAATACAGTGCTGTACATAAGCAAGTAGAGTATGGTTGAAGGGGATAGGTGCTGTGGAGAAAAAAGCAGGAAAGGGGAATAAATAGCCCTGGGTGGCAGTTGTGATTGAAGTGGGATGGCAGGGGAAGACCTCAGGTAGGAGGGGACGTTTGACCAAAGACCTCAAGTGGGTAAGTGAGGTCAGGGTGACTGGAACAGAGTGACAGGAAGTGAGGCTAGAGAAGGCACAGGGCTCAGACCTTTAGGAATTTGGTCCCTCTGTTTGGGGCTTTGGGTTTAACCTTGAGTGAGATGGGAGCCCTGGAAGGTTTTGCACAGAGGAGTACCAGGATCTGCCCTGAGTTTGGGCAGGCGCACTTGCTGCCCCAGGAGAACAGACCAAAGGGCGGAGACAGAAACACGGGGGCAGGTTAGGCTTTTCCAGTTTTGAGGTGAAGGATGATGGTGGTTTAGATCCAGGGTGGGAGTAACAGAGGTGGGAAGAGGAGGTTTTAACTGTGTTTTGAAGGTAGAGCAATAATTCTTTTTCCTGTTGAATGTGGAATGTAAGAGAAAGAGAGGTGTTGAGAACGACTCTAGGGTGGTAGTATCACAACAGAGTGGAAGACGATGGGGAGGGTAGGCTGTGGGGGAAATGTCTTTTGGACATGTTACCTGTGAGTAACATGCCCAAAGGATGAAGCGTAGACCCTTGATCATGAGAGTCTGGAGTTCAAGGTAGATGTTCAGGCTGGTGGTGTAAGTTTCAGAGTCCTTGGCGTACAGATAATTTTCAGAGTTCCAGGACTGGATGAAATCATCGAAGGAGTGGGTGAGGATAGAGAAGAGGAGGATGACTGAGCCATAGGGCTTCCCTTACTCAGAGGCAGGGGATGTGAGGAATGGGCGAGCAGGGCCGAGGTGGGGCAGTTAAGGAGAACTGTGGGATGGTGCTGTCCCAGGAGCCACGCCAGCAGGGCAGGGGCTAGTTCTCTGTCTGAGGTGGTCGTCTCAGAGGGGGCAGCTGGGATCTCTGTGAGGTTGTGGGGAGCAAGTGTGGCGGCTGCTGGCTGAAGGCCATGGGAAGTGGTGGTAGCCACCGGACCCATGCCCCGTGAGGGGGCCTCCCCTTCCTCTCAGTATCTGATTTCCTCTCTTGAAAATGTGTACAGTTACATCAAAGCCTTTTTTTTTTAAATTTTTTTTTTTAAATTTATTCATTTGACACAGAGAGAGAGATTACAAGTAGGCAGAGAGGCAGGCAGAGAGAGAGGGAGAGGAGGAAGCAGGCTCCCCGCTGAGCAGAGAGCCCGATGTGGGCCTCGATCCCAGGACCCTGGGATCATGACCTGAGCCGAAGGCAGCGGCTTTAACCCACTGAGCCACCCAGGCGCCCTCTTTTTTTTTTTTTTTTAAAGGTTTATTTCTCCGAGAGAGTGAGAGAGTGCGTGTGCACGCGCATGTGGGGGGGGGGCTGGCAAAGGGAGAGAGAGAATCCCAGGCAGACTCCCTGCCAAGCTACGTGGGGCTCAGTCCCACAACCCCGAAACCACCACCTGAGCCGAAATCAAGAGTCAGACACTTCACAGACTGAGCCACCCAGGCGCCCCATAAAAAGGCCTTTTTAATCACGACTGTCCAGGTGATGTGAAATACCCGGTGAAAGTCCCAAAGTACTCTCTGAATGTTTATTTGGGCAGTTATTGGAATATCTTCTTCAAAGAGCAAACTCGTAGAAACAATTGGAGCAGACCTGGGATCATGTCGCTGTGCTCCTCTCCCTGGGCGTTTTCTGTATGAGGCGCCAGCGTGCGGTCACCCGGCCATGGCTGGAGCACCCCTGGGGCTCTCTTTGAGCCTTTTATGGCGTATTTAAGAAGCAGGGTAGTCTAGTGCAAAGACCAGCTCTGCCACCATCAACTAGCTGTGTGAAACTTGGTTTTGAAATGGAATTCAACCTTTTTTTGATCTTCAGTTTCCTCTTGTGTAGAGTTGTGATAATACCTATCCCTAGGATTAAATAGGTTTAGGAGATAAAAGGTGCGATGAAACATCAGTGATCATACTACTACTTTATATCGAGCTGCACATCCTTCTGTCGCTTCCAGGCGTCACGCAGGCATTTGGAACAACACGGAATGAATTGTTTCCCTAATCTGAAACACAGAGAGTTTCTTCACCCCCTTTACGAAATATAGCACAAGACCTGTGAGTGGCGGCGGTAGAACACAGAATCAAAAGCTTACAGCAGGTGCCTCTTTTGAGGTAGTGACAGGTTGACCATAATGAGACACATCATCTAAATTTTCTCTAATGTAGGTGGTGTCAATTGATCAGAAACACTTGTATCTGAATTTAGATCTTCAGTCAGGGCATTTACTCATTTTATGTATTTATGGAGGAAACGCAGTATATTGCCCTGGGCTCTTTAGTCTGCCTTGCTCCCGTGACCCAGGTTTTTATTTCCTGCCACTCAGTGGGAGGAGAGCAGAAGGCAGAACATTTGTACTTATCTTCAACTGATTACTGTCTTTGCGTCCCTACTCTCCCTGCCTCGTGAGGTCATGAAACCCAGGGGTCAGATTAAGCAGGCAGTGCCTGTGCCCCGGAAGCTTCTGTTGTGCAGGACATGTTGTAACACATCTTGATTCAGAATGCAGATGGCCAAGAGCAGCCCCTCTGGGAATGCCGATAACTGATCTGTAAGAGTGGCTCTGTTCTAGAAAATGAAATGTATTTGTGTGCTTGTTTTTTTAGTATTCCTGGCTTTGTTTCATTTTGTTTTTATCTTTGTTTTTCCAGTCTCCTCTTAGGCAGTGAGGGGAATCTACTTTTGGTAGAATCAGAGTTTACAGAGGATTACAGAATTTTGGTGCATGAGTTTGCTTACAGTATAATGTGCAGAAGCGCACTTGTCATTTCATGAAACGTTTGTGAAACTGATGGAGACAGCTAGTCTGGACATAAGAATGAAGTTTAATTTTGAGTCGTGTTAGTGTTTTATTTCCCTACTTGCTTTGCAACACATCTTCCTTTTTTTCAGGCTGTGTTGTTATTCAGAGCTGTAAAATAAAATGCTTTATTTTTAGGGCCTTTTCATCAGTGGAATTGTTGGAGATCGGCTTAATTTACGATGGGTTCTGTCTTTTGGCATGTGCTCTTCTGCGCTAGTGGTAAGTTGAAAAGGTATTATCATCATCATCAGTGTCATCATCTTGGCGGGTATTTTAGACTCCAAGTACCCTCCCCCCCATTTCTATATGTAGAATAGAAAAGTAAAATTAATCTTCAGTTTTTTAATACTGTGTGTGCCTTTTCAGTTAGGCAAGTCTTTTTAAAGTGAGATTTGGATTCTGCCCCTTCCATGACTCAGCCCCAGAGCTGCCAAAGTGGGCCCAAAAGCCAAGCATAAATAGCATGGCATTCAGTGCTCTCGAGAACCAGGCCCGCGTTGACAGTCATGTCTGTCACTACACTTCACCACTTGGCTCTGGCCAAACTATTTTCCATGGTCCTGCTGTATCCTGTGCCTTTCTGCCTCACTGCGTTTGCTCTTGCCCTTCTTCCTGCCTTGAGTGGCTCTCTTTTCAGCTCTCCATAGTCTCACTCAGTGTCACCAGCAAGTTATTGGTCAAATGGCACTTTCTTCACGATGTCTTCCTTTACTGACCTCCTTCATTCTTGAAGGTAATCGCTCCTTTTCTGTGCTCCCCCATTGTATTTCTTTGAAGGCACTGAGATAGTCGACGACTTAGTCCACTGATTTCTGTATCGCTCTTGCTTTCCCTAGGAGTCTGTGAACTGTGGAGTCCTAGGAGACCTCAGCAGTGGTTGAGGTCACAGATTTCCCAAGACCGACTCCCTGGGTGTCTGCCCCCTGTCTGCCCTCTCCTAGGTGTGAGTGCTGTGTGCTTCAGCCTCCTCACTTGAATGCCTCCTGCTAGGGCTGGTGGGGACCCTTATGTGGGTTTCTGTGTGTGAGGCATGCGGAACAACGCCTAGCTAGTGAAGTGCTGGAGAGGCCAAGAGCCACATTTGATGCATCTTTTTTGGTTTCCTAACTCCTAGTGAGGAATTTTTGTTGGGTGAATGAAAGCATGGAGTTCGATTAGACCCACTTTTATTATTGTTTCCCAGTATCTGCTGTTTGAGAGATTGACGCTCTTCACCCATTCACGGCCCGCTGACCCGCCCGTACATACGTATTGTTTTAAAGCCTGTGTGCATTTTTGCTTTGTTTTTTCACGTTTTTTGAAAAATTGAAGTATGTGCATAAAATTGCCCTTCTTGGTGCATCGTTCTGAGTTTCACCGCGCCTCCGCCTCCCCAGCCTCTGGCAACCACTGACCATTCTTCTGTCCTTAGAGTTGTGCTTTTTCCAGAATGGAATCCTACAGCATTGTACATACTAGTTTTTAGCTCATGCATAATATTCCAAAAGAAACTTTGGCTACTGATAAAACATCCACTTGAGCAAAATGCCAAAAAAAAGCACTGACTTGGCGTAATGCTCCTGAATTCCTGAGCGGATCGCCGGTTACTCGGTGGCTGCAGTAATGACCGTAGCTGGCATGTTCTGGTCCCCTCGGTGGGCGGGGCTCTGCCTTGACCACACATATGTGACCTCGGTCAGTCCCTGCAGTCATCCTCCACACACACGGGCCTGGGGACGAGGTGACAGCAAGAGTTGTCTCATGAAGTTGAACAACGAGGACTTAACTTCTTAGAGGCTAAGATATAAGTTGGGCGGGGTGATTAATGAGTGTTGTGTTTGACGTCTGCTCGTCTGCTCTGCTCGTCTGCTTGGTGGTGGCTGGTGGTGGTTTGGTGGGCGTCTCACTTGGTGCTGCTTGGAGCAGGAGCATCTGAAGAGTCGGCCCAGGTCTCTCAGGCCCTAGACCTTGGAATGTGTCTCTTCATGCACCCGTGTGAGTGTGGTCGGCAGTTTGGTATCCCTGAAAGTGTCTGTGTGGATGTCACATGTCCCCTTTTCTTCCCTTCATCTCTCAGGTGTTCGTCTTTGGCACGGTCACAGAGTGGCTGCATTTCTACAGCAAGGGGCTCTACTGCTGCCTGTGGATTGTAAACGGCCTGCTGCAGTCCACTGGCTGGCCCTGCGTCGTAGCTGTTATGGGCAACTGGTTTGGGAAAGCTGGGTATGCCGTTGCCTTCCTCCTTAATTTCTCCTTTTTTTTTTTTTTTTAAGATTTTATTTATCGGACAGAGAGAGAGAGAGATCACAAGGAGGCAGAGAGGCAGGCAGAGAGAGAGGGGGAAGCAGACTCCCTGCTGAGCAGAGAGCCCGATGCGGGCCTCGATCCCAGGACCCTGATATCATGACCTGAGCCGAAGGCAGAGGCTTAACCCGCTGAGCCACCCAGGTGCCCTTAATTTCTCCTTTTAAGTGGTTTTAATATCAGATTATTCAGACTTGTCATCAAGTTGATCTTTTCGACACTACCCACATCTTTTCTCTATTTTAGAAAGTTAGACTAGTTGAGAGAGAGAAGCTTTCATGTCGGAGTGTGTTACAGGAAATGGTGTGGATTTGGGGAATGGCCTAGCCCAGTGAGGCACGTTCTTTTTCTTTTTCTTTTTTTCTTTTTATTTATTTATTTATTTAAAAAAGATTTTATTTATTTATTTGACACAGAGAGAGAGAGATTACAAGTAGGCAGAGAGGCACGCAGAGAGACAGGGAGAGGAGGAGGCAGACTCCCTGCTGAGCAGAGAGCCCGATGTGGGCCTCGATCCCAGGGTGCTGAGATCATGACCTGAGCCAAAAGCAGAGGCTTTAACCCACTGAGCCACCCAGGCGCCCAAGATTCTTTTTTTTTAAGATTTTATTTATTCATTTCACAGAGAGAGACACAGTGAGTGAGGGAACACAAGCAGGGGGAGTGGGAGAGGGAGAACCAGGCTTCCCGCCGAGCAGGGAGCCCAATGTGGGGCTTCATCCCAGGACCCTGGGATTATGACCTGAGCCGAAGGCAGACACCCAACGACTGAGCCACCCAGGAGCCCCTTTATCAAGATACTTTTTAAAAAAGATTTTATTTATTTATTTGAGAAAGAGAGAGAAGGAGAGAGAGCATGAGAGGGGAGAAGGTCAGAGGGAGAAGCAGACTCCCCATGGAGCTGGGAGCCTTATGTGGGACTTGATCCCGGGATTCCAGGATCATGACCTGGGCTGAAGGCAGTCCCTTAACCAACTGAGCCACCCAGGTGCCCTTATCAAGATTTTTTTTTTTTAAGATTTTATTTATTTATTTGACAGAGAGAGGGATTACAAGTAGGCAGAGAGAGGAGAGAGGAGAAAGCAGGCTCCCTGCCGAGCAGAGAGCCCGATGTGGGCCTCGATCCCAGGACCCTGGGATCATGACCTGAGCCTAAGGCAGAGGCTTTAACCCACTGAGCCACCCAGGCGCCCTTATCAAGATTTTTAAAGAAATTTTTTTCCATTTGTGTTTTTTGAAAATTAGACAAAGGGCTTCTTGTTTATTGTGGAAAAACCAGATAGTACAAATGAACAAACAGAAATGAAGGTAAAACCACTTAAAATCCTGTCACTCAAAGATAATCACTTGGACACATATTTTTTTATTTAAAAAATTTTATAATTTTAAAATATATTTATTTATTTTTAAAAATAAAGATTTTATTTATTTGAGATTGAGAGAGAGAGCATGAGCTGGGGAGAGGGGCAGAGGCAGAGGGAGAGGGAGAAGCGAGCTCTCCACTGAGCCTGATGCAGGGCTCAGTCCCAGGGCCCTTGGGATCATGACCTGAGCCAAAGGCAGACGCTTAACTGACTGAGCCACCCAGGCGCCCCTCAAATTTTTAAATTTTATTCATTTATATTTATATTTTACTTACATAAATATATAAAAATATACATAATATAAATATAAAATTTATTATCTGTATGTGTGTGTGTATGTGTGTATATATATATATATATATATATATATATATATATATATATATATATATATATATATATTTGAAAGAGAGAGCATGAGCCAGGGGAGAGGCGAAAGGAGAGGGAGAAGCAGACTCCCTGCTGAGCATGGAGCCCAACATGGGGCTTGATCCCAGGACCACACAATCGTGAGCTGAGCCAAAATCAAGAGTCAGCTGCTCAACTGACTGAGCCACCCAGGCACCCCTGAACTAGTTTCTTCTAAAATCATGTCTTTGCTCAGCCAGCGTTATTCAGGGCCTGACCTTCTGACTCTTTCCTTCAGGACCCTCTTGCTAGGTTTTATATATTTTAGAGGAACAGGGCAGGGCATTTGAGCACTGGGGAGAGTATAGAGATTATCCAGTTCAATTTATTTGTTTTCCAGGTAGAAAAAGTTGGGGCCCCAGGGAATTAAGTGATCTGCTGAAGACATTGCCTTAAAAAGCTGTTAACCTGGGCGCCTGGGTGGCTCAGTGGGTTAAAGCCTCTGCTTTCGGCTCAGGTCATGATCTCAGCATCCTGGGATCGAGGCCCGCATCGGGCTCTCTGCTCAGCAGGGAGCCTGCTTCCTCTTCTCCCTGTCTCTCTGACTGCCTCTCTGCCTACTTGTAATCTCTCTCTCTCTGTGTCAAATAAATAAATAAAATCTTTAAAAAAAAAAAGAAAAAGCTGTTAACCTTAGACGAATCATGCGCCTTTATCAGGGTCATAGTTTTTATTTTTAAAAAATATTTTATTCATACACAATCTCTACACCCATTGTGGGGCTCAGACTCATAACCCTGAGATCAGGAGTCTCATGCTCTGCTGACTGAGCCAGCCAGGTGCCCCCAGGGTCACAGTTTCTGAGCAGATTTGGGCTAGGTCACACTAACGTGTACAGTCGTGTAGCACCGAGGCCTTTAGCACGTAGCGCTGTGCTCAGTGCTGTGAGGAGCATTGCACATTCTAGCTGTGAATGCTGAGCCTCAGCTGAGACCTGCTTGAGATCGCACAGCTGGAAGCAGCAGAGCCAGGACTTCTGAACCATGGCTTTATTTTTCGCTCTGCTGTGTTGTCTTCCTGTTTGTTTATAGGACTCCTTCTGTTTTAGTGAGGTTATAAAAATGTTTAAGGAGCTAAAATATCTAGACCCAACATAGTGTGTTATTAATAGAGGGGTGCCTGGCTGGCTTGGTCAGAAAAGCATGCCACTCTTAATCTCGGGGTCATGAGTTTGAGTCCCATGTGGGGCATAGAAATTCCTTATAAATAAATAAACACATTTAAATATGTGTATCAAATAGAATAAAATACAAATTTTGATGTTAAAAAATTAATTTGGAGCACCTGGCTTGCTCAGTCAGAAGAGCACGTTACTTTTTGTTTTTTTAAGGTGCTTTTTTTTTTTTAAGATTTTATTTATTTATTTGACATAGAGAGAGCTATCACAAGTAGGCAGAGAGGCAGGCAGAGAGAGAGGGGGAAGCAGGCTCCCTGCCAAGCAGAGAGCGGATGGGGGCCTCAATCCCAGGATCCTGAGATCATGACCTGAGCCGAAGGCAGAGGCTTAACCCACTGAGCCACCCAGGCGCCCCAGAGCATGTTACTCTTGATCTCAAGGTCGTGAGTTTGAGCCCCATGTTGGGTGTAGAGATTACTAAAATCTTTAAAAACAAAATTAACTCATCTTTCTTTTACCCGCCCTGTCATTGCCTGTGTTCAGAGCTAATCATTTTGTAATAGCTAGTTTTCCTTCCATTAGATTCTTTGTCTACCCATCCTTTTTTCTTCCTTTTTTTTTAGTGGTTTTATTAAGGTATGTAGTAAATGCACATATTTAAGACGTACCATTTGATGAGTTTCAGTGTGCATACCTCCTTAAAATCACCATTTCAGTTAAGAAAATGGACATACCCATCACCCCCAAAAGTTTCCTCATGCCCTTTGGCAGTTCCTCTCCCTCCCTCCTGCTACCTTCTCCCTCCCTCCCGTTGCTGGCTCCAGGCAACTGTTGGTCTGCTTCCTGTCACTTTAGATTATTTATTTATGTATTTATTTGTTTAAGATTTTATTTGTTTGAGAGAGAGAGAGAGCAGAAGCAAGGGGAGCGGCAGAGGGAGAGGGAGAGGGAGAGGGAGAGGCAGACCCCCGCTGAGCGGGGAGCCCGATGCGAGACTCGATCCCAGGACCTTGAGATCACGACCTGAGCTAAAGGCAGATGCTTAACTGACGGAGCCATCTAGGCACCCCTGTCACTTTAGGTTAATTTGAATTTTCTCACATTTTATATAAATAGAATCATACAGTATATACTTATACTGCTTAGTTCAGTGTAATTATTCTGAGATCCAGTCATGTCATGTGTATTGATAGTTCATCCCCTTTTATAGCTGAGCAGTAATCTATTGTATCACAGTTTATCTTTGCACCCGTTGATGTCAGTTTTGGGCTATTATAAATAAAGCTCCTGTAAATGTTTGTGTACAAATCCTTGTATGAACATATGCTTTCATTTTCCTTGGATGAATATGTCAAAGTAGAATGACTGGGTCACGTGGTAGGTGAATCTTTATCTTTTCAAGAAACTGATGGCCGGGACACCTGGGTGGCTCAGTCTGCCTTCAGCTCAGGTCATGATCCCAGGGCTCTTTGCTCGGTGGGGAGCCTGCTTCTCCCTCTGCCTTCCACTCCCCCTGCTTGTGCACTCTCTCTCTCACTGACACATAAATACATAAGATCATCAAAAAAAAAAAAAAAGAAAGAAAGAAACTGGCAGTTTCTTCTTAAGTGGTTTAACCATTTTAAATTCCCACCAGCAGAGTGTAAGGGCTCTGGTTGCTATGTATTCTTGCCAACACATATGTGTGTTTTTTTCACTTATAGCTATCCTAGTAGGTATGTAGTATATCATCATGGTTTTAATTTATATTTCCCTAATGTTTGATGATGTTGAACACCTTTTTAGGTGCTTATTGGCATCATGTTTTTGTCTGCATGAAGCCTCTTTTCAAAAACTTTTTATCTTGAGTTGATTGTACATTCATATTAACTTTTTTTTTTTTAAGATTTTATTTATTAGAGAGAGGGAGAGAGAGAGAGAGAGCACAGCATGGGGAGTGGCAGGCAGAGGGAGAAGCAGGCTCTCTGCTGAGCAAGGAGCCGGATTCGGGACTCAATCCCAGGACCCTGGGATCATGACCTGAGCCAAAGGCAGACGGGTAACCAACTAAGCCACCCAGGCATCCCCATACTGTTTAACATTTTTTGAAATTTTTTTTAAGATTTAATTTTTTTGTTTTTAAATTTTTTATTTATTTGACAGAGAGAGAAACAGCCAGAGAGGGAACACAAGCAGGGGGAATGGGAGAGGGAGAGTCAGGCTTCCCGCAGAGCAGGGAGCCCAACGTGAGGCTCGATCCCAGGACCCTGGGGTCATGACCTGAGCTGAAGGCAGACGGTTAACAACTGAGCCACCCAGGTGCCCGGATTTAATTTTTTTAAAAATAGTATCTGCACCTAGTGTGGGTCTTGAACTTACAATCCCAAGATCAAGAGTTGCATGGTCTACCTACTGAGCCAGCCAGCGCCCCAGATTGTTTTTGTATTACTGATTTTTGAGACTTCTTTATAGTCCAGTGTTTTTTTTTTTGTTTTTTTGTTTTTAAAGATTTTATTTATTGATTTGACACAGAGAGATCACAAGTAGGCAGAGAGGCAGGCAGAGAGAGAAGGAAGCAGGCTTTCTGCTGAGCAGAGAGCCCGATCCCAGGACCCTGAGATCATGACCTGAGCTGAAGGCAGAGGCTTTAACCCACTGAGCCACCCAGGCGCCCAGTCCAGTGTTTTATTAGATAAGTGATATGCAAATATTTTCTCCTAGTCTGTAGCTTACTTTCAAAATTCTCTTAACAGTGGCTTGTGATGAGCCCAAAATTGAACTTTAGTGTAATACTATCTTTTTTTTTTTTAAGTTTTTATTTATTAGAGAGAGAGAGAGTAGGGGCAGGGGGAGAGGGAGAAACAGACTCCCTGGGATCCTGGGATCATGACCTGAGCCGAAGGCAGACGTTTAACCAACTGAGCCACCCACGTGCTCCTAGTTTAATACTATCTTAAAGTGACCTGATGTTTTGTCATTTGGGCGTACTTTAAAAAAATCTTAAGATAGAATGATGATTCTTTGGAATGTGAACTTTCATTGTTTTGGCCATTTTGTATTTGAATTGCACCAGATTTCCTTCTGATTCTGTTGTCTTCTTTTTGTCACTGTTCACTGTCTTAGACGAGGAGTTGTTTTTGGTCTCTGGAGTGCCTGTGCTTCAGTGGGCAATATTTTGGGAGCCTGCCTAGCTTCTTCTGTTCTGCAATATGGTTATGAGGTAAGTATTTCCTTCTAGCTTTTTCTTGAGTACATATAGTATGTTTTGTTTTTTAGGAAATAATACTGTGGCCTTCTAGAACTGTGTAGAGCTGTGTTTGGGTAGGCAAGGCTTACATTAAAAGTGAACAAACTTTTGAGAATTTCAAACACAGAAATTATTCATGGGAAAAATACCCAAGTCTGAAGACAGTATAATCAATTGGAAAAGAAGTATTTGCAACTCATATTACAGATCAAGAGCTAATCTCCCTCATAAGTAAAGAATGCCTGCAAATTGATAAGAAGACCAACAATACACAGAAAGAAAGGTAAAAGATTTGAATGTATAGTTCATGAAAAAGGAATAGAAATGGCTTCGAAATCGGCACGGTATTCCACTTCATTTGTAACTTCATTCATTCATTCCGTAAATATGTATCACAGTTCTCTAAGTGCCCCTAGGCAGTAGAAAATAGAGCACTGGCCAAAAAAGAAAAATCTGCCCTGCGGAGCTTAGGTGTTAGTTGGTGGAGAAATGCAAATTAAAACTATACTGTAAAAAAAAGAAAGAAAAGAAGAATGCTGTATACTTATTATATTGGTAAGAATCCATAAATTTGATAGTATTTTGTGTTTATGAGGATGGGGACAAACAAGCATTGACCCCTCTTGGAGTCTGTCTGAGACTGTCTGTCAAAATGACAACTGCTCTGACCGAGCTGTTCCAGGAATTAATCCCACAGGTGAATATGCTTCCATGTGTACAAAGTGATGTATCTATGAGGTTATTTCAACGTTGTTTGTAAGAGCAAGAAATTGGTAACAGATGTGAACCAGGAGGGAGATACAGTGTGACAGGTCTATGCACAGGAAGGCCGCACAGTTGTGAAGTGGAATTGAGAAGAGCTCTGGGTCTTGATACGGAAAGTTCTCCATGGTTTGTTAAGTGAAGAAAGCCAGGGTGCAGAACAGTGTGTACTGAATGATGCCATTTTTATAAAATGGAGGAAGAATCAGAGTATATATTTGTATTGGCCTGTATGTTTCTAAAACAGTCTCTAGGAAGTGGAAATCAAATAACAACAATGGTTATATGTTAGGAAAACGGAGATTAAGTGGATGGGAGAACAGATGGAAGGGAGAGTTTTTACTATACATCTACTTTTTGTTGCTTGGATCGTTTGAAAGTGTGATGTATTCAAAAACCTAAATGATTAAAAGTGAGTAAGTTGCTCATTTAAAAAGTAGATAAATCTTGAACTAGGTCCCCAAGTGTTTGGTCTCAGAATTTTGGTTGAGTTAGGCTCAATGAGAAGTCCTTCCTGTATTCCCAGTCACCTTTATTCCAGGCTTCTTGGCTTTGTATCTGGATTGTACTAATTGGCTCAGATGGGAATTTTGGTTCACCCCACGTACAGCTCCGAGATTTGACCTCTGGAACCACTAATTTTGTCCCTGCCTTTATCAGAAATTTAGACCATCTGTCCACATCAGGCTCCATTCCTATTAAATAAAATTCCTTCTATGCAGCTTGGCTTTTGAGGTTCTTTAATCTTGATCTCACCTTTTCCTAGTGGTTTTCTCCGCTGTCCCTCAGCAGAAGCCCCTGCTTTGACCATGCAGCAGGCTTTCTCTCTCACTCGCACCATGTCCCTTTGCTTCCGGCATGCTGGGACAGATCGTCAGTTGCCTTTTCAGCTCTTCCTGGAGCCACTGTGTTGCTGCGCCAGCATCATTAGCTGTTTCCTTCGATCTGTGTTTCTTATTAGGACTGGACCTTCTCCTTCATTCGCCTACTTGATGTCTTGTACTATTGTTTGGTGTATTGTTTAATCCCCTCCACTGGAGAGAATATTTTCTTTTTTTTTTTTTTAAGATTTTATTTATTTATTTCACAGAGGGAGAGAGATCACAAGGAGGCAGAGAGGCAGGCAGAGAGAGAGAGAGGGGGAAGCAGGCTCCCCGCTGAGCAGGGAGCCCGATGCAGGCCTCGATCCCAGGACCCTGAGATCATGACCTGAGCCGAAGGCAGAGGCTTTAACCCATTGAGCCACCCAGGCGCCCGAGAGAATATTTTCGAGGGCAGATACTGTCTCCTGTGGGAGGCTCTGTGGGACAGAGAATGAGGTTTTGGAGCCAGTCCTGATTTCACAATTGTGGTGGTACCACTCAGTGTCCCTGGGACCTTAGCTGGCCTCTCTGAGCCTTCAGGGGAAAATGCATGGAAAACACAAATGAAACAGCTCCGTGCCTGGCATGGCCTGAGCACTCAGTGCTCATTTCCTTCCCGATGCCCCTCTTTTCCCCCTCAGCCCCCAGCCCCCCACCTTCCCCACATGTGCTTCTAGTGAATGTGCTCTAACCAGTATCGCAGATGTGTAAGCAGCACCTCTCTCCTCTCTTCTCCAGTATGCCTTTCTGGTGACAGCGGCTGTGCAGTTTGCTGGTGGGATCGTCATCTTCTTTGGACTCCTGGTGTCACCAGAAGAAATTGGTGAGGAGAAGCTGTCCTTTCTATTCAGCACGTCTTACGTTACGGGCGAAGAGAAACCTAAGGCCAGCACAGCCAGTCGTTTTTCTCTAGGAGAACTGTGAGCTCCTTTCAGGGGTTTGAAGGAGTGGTATTTGCTGTTTGTGTCCTGTAGACACTGGTTGGCTGACTGAGCACAGCTGCAGACTTTTGAGGGGACAAGGCTCACCTTTCTAGATTCGGGAAAAACTCTCCTTTTGTAAATGAGTTTTGTAATTGAGACACTGACTGGAAATTAGCATGATCTATTTCTTATTTCATTTCTTCAGACAGATTTTTTTCCCTTCGTAAAAGTAATTTAGTTTGATATTCATCTGTGGTTACATACAAGCAAAACCACAGAAGCAAATAGATGTACAATTCTGTCTTTTGCGTGTAATTGAAGAGACATGTCAGTTTAATAGTATGTAATTTACATTTCCTTAAATGCAATAGAGATAGTGTAATGTCATTGAAAAAGCATTGCTTTGAAGCTAGGTAAAGTAGAATGTACTTATTAGCTGTGTGACTTTAATCGACCTTGGTTGACCTTGGTCTTCAACCTTAGTTCCCGCTTCTGTAAAGTGGAAATCTCGACCCCATGAGTAATTGATACATGCAAAGCACCTTGCATGGTGCCAGGCATCTAGAAGGCACTCTGTAAATTCTGGCTTTTATTGTTTTAGGTCTCCCAGATATCGAGGCAGAAGAAAATTTTGAAGAAGACTCACACAGGCCATTAATTAATGGTGCTGAAAACGAAGACGAATATGAGCCTAATTATTCCATCCAAGAAGGCAGTACTGTTACCCAGGTCAAGGCAATAAGCTTCTATCAGGCCTGTTGTCTTCCTGGAGTTATCCCGGTAAGGACTATTCAGATCTCCTTACCACAACTCGTGAGATATTATAGCCTGGATATTAGCTCTGCCTGCGATAAAGCATCTTGAAACATTTAGCTTCTCTGTGATACTTAATTTTAGGGATATATGTTCAGAGGAATATTGTATAGTGCCCCTCAGCTTGTGTCTAGGGTGGCACGACTTGAACTTTTATCTGCATTCTAGTGCAGGGTTGGTGTTCCTTTTCTGTGAAGGGCCAGACAGTAAATGTGTTCAGTTTTGCGGCGGGGGATGGGGGGGTCAAGAGGTCAGGGGTGGCAGTTCGTACAGTCTCTACCACAGCTATTTACATCTGTAGAAGACAAGAAACCCTGGATGGTATGGAACAAATGGGTGTGGACAGGTTTGGCCCATGAGCTCTAATTTGTTGACCCTGACCCTGCATTCAAGCAAGAAGGCAGAATTAATGTTTTTAACTACATCCTTTTTGGCCTGTTGAAGTATTATTGAATTATATGTGACCAAGAGGGGTTTTGAATGGTTCATTTATTTGCCTGTATTCTTATCATTCTAGAAAAAAAATCGTTTGCCCTTTTATTAAAAAGTGCAGAACACAGTACTCCACAGTATTTCTTGGTAATGCATTCCAGTGTTTCCAAAACCTTTACAGTCAGGAAAACTTTCTAACGTCTGAACTAAATCCCTTCTGCTGCAGTTTTTCTGTCTTGATGTTTCGGGCGCGCAGGCACGAGAGTGGAAGTTAAGAGGCCTAGGTTATATTTCCAGCTTACCCACTAACTCTCTGTGAGGCCTGGGGTAAGTCACTCAGCCCATCCTTGTGTCCTCAGTTCCCCTTCCCATGGAGCAGAAAGTAAACCAGTCCACCCTGGGGTCTGTAACTTTGGGTTACTGTATTGTGAATAAGCACCTGGTTTTGTTTATTTTATTGTCTAATGGTGCTTTACAAACGTCACCCCTCAGCTAGATTCAGAGTCTGCAGGTGGTTGTCCTTTATACTTACTAGTTCCCTCTGCCTGTGCCCCTAAGCTGACAGGACCGACATTTGCCAACAGACAAGTGAAGTATGAGTTAGAATGTAAGTGTAAGTTTCTGCAGTTCTGTAACCAAAAGACAATATATTATACAAGTGAAATGCAAGTTCCTTGAGGCCTGTTCTTATGCTAAAGATTAGTAATTTTTAAGTAGTTGTTAAAATATTCTCTTGGTAATAGTTTACTTTCTGGGACAGATCTTACATCTGTTGTGACTAAATATGAAACTCTTGCTACTCCTTTGTATTTCACAAGCAATTGTTCCCTGACACGGGCAGGGATGCAGAGGAAATCGAGTTAACTTAATTCCTTTGTCTTTGTAGCAGGCTGTCTGGACAAAACGCCCTCGTGATTGGGATTTGGCTCTCTAGGGGGTGGCTGTTGCCCTGCTAGGGAAGCTGTTTTAAAACAAGCGATACCTAGGGAATATAGGCTGCTCCAGGGAAAAGAATATACTAGCCAGACACCCTTTGAAGTCAGCCTCTCTGTTCCTCCCCCTTTTTCCTTTGATGCTAAATGTCAGGATTTCCTGCTAATAATGTGTTGAATATAGGAGTCTTAGTGCCGCTGCCATCCTAAGGCAGCTGCAACTTTTATTCCTCAAAGTAGAGCCACAAGGCCCAGGATGGTCATGTTCCTTCATTTCTGACTCACCAAAGATACTTCTTGCTTTTTCACTGGATGTTGGAATACGAGGCTTTTGGAAACCATAATGTGAAAGGAGTTTTAATGCTGATGCTTTTCTTAGACCTTGAAACTATAGTTTTTTCACTTTGCTCTCCACTGTTCATAACATTAACTTCACAGGAAGCAGAAGAACCAAAAAAGTGGGGCTGCTTGGAATAAAAGCTGTGATGTTTACTGGCTTTCTTGGCTTATGGTTAATGATAGTTATTGGTATGAATACCTTTTATCTTTGTCTAAATAAAGAAACAGGAGTTTGTGCTCTGCCTTTGAGGTTCAAAACACTGGTTTGCCTCTACCGGGGAACTGAAAGGAGAAGAAACTGGGGACAATTAAGAAATAGTCATATGTATTTTTATTCCAGAGGCCTGCACATGCCTTTCTGGAAGCTCATGGGGATAAAGAGAAGAGGGAGACTAGGTAAAGGCAGGCAAATAGGAATTTATAGATGTGTGTAATTTTAAAATCAGGTGCTCTTCTTCCCAAACTCCTGTGTATGGTTTTGCTTTTTAATTGCATTAAGAATTGTGGTCCTGCTGTGCCGTTTTTTGTTCCTTATCGAAAGTCGAATGTTTTTCTTGTAGTACTCACTGGCCTATGCCTGCCTGAAGTTGGTAAATTACTCCTTCTTCTTCTGGTTGCCCTTTTATCTGAGTAACAACTTTGGATGGAAGGAGGCTGAAGCTGACAAGTTGTCCATTTGGTATGATGTTGGAGGAATTATAGGTAAGGCCAGATGCATCTTTTTCAATAATGAGAGTTAGTTGCTAGTAATATTTTACTGGGTTATGAAATCTGACATTGTCTAAAGTTTTATTACTTAGTCCACAGCCGTTTTCTCCTAAACTGTCCTACCAGTAAACAGCTAAATTCTTAAAAAAAAAAAGAATCCATAGAAAAGAAGAGCCAGCCCATGGCAGCCCTGTGATTTATAGGGCTCTTTTTTTCTCGGTTCTTTGTTTATGGATCAGTTCTTTTGTGTTGGGAAGCACAGGGATGTTTCCCTCTGTGATCTCTTTAAATGTAACCCTTTCGCACACTTTCAGTGATATCTTAGTTCTAAAGCTAATTGTATGCCAGGGATCCAAGTTAGAATCTGAATATGTTCATTTTATCTACTTCCCACCTTTCCCACCACCCATAGCCAAAGAAGGGAAAATGTTAGCTTAGTGTGTAGAATTTGTCAGATCATAGAGGTAGGAATAATAGTGGGAATTGACTTCTGTGAGTATTTTGCAACTGCTCCATTGCACATGGCAGATTTTAATAGTAACTTTTTGCTATGGCTGGAAGCATAAACAAATACTTACGAAAGTTTAAAATAAGACATTTGTACAGAATGAATTTTAGTGGGTGTTACTTACATGGCTATGGCAAAATCATAACATCCTTTCTGTAATGTTTGGATTTAGAATTGTGGTAAGGCTGATTAAGCTACCCTAAGCACTTGAGAGCAGGGAGTCCTCAGGTGATACACTGTACTTGAACTTGTTTGCCCTTATTCTTAGTTACAGAGCCAAAGGTGAGGCTTCCACCTTTAGACCTGATCATACTTCTAGGTCCTGCTGTCCAGTGAAGATGTACCAGATGTCCCATAGCCCCTTTTGCTCGAAATGGGGCTACAGCTAAATGTGACCTTGTTGCTTGGAGGATTCACATTACCTCTTTCTAAAGATCCTGACCTGTTCATTATCATAATCACTGCATTTAATTTTAGTGAACATTTATTGGCTGCTACTAATAGCCCATGAGGCATGGTCTTTAATGAATCATCTTTTTTTTTTTTTTTTTTTTTTGGGTCTACTTCTGCATGCTTTTTATTTGAAATCATGTCTTAAATGAAACGTGATTCACATTAACAGATAAAGTGAAAAAATAAGGGGTGCCTGGGTGGCTCAGTGGGTTAAGCCTGCCTTCGGCTCAGGTTTAATGAATCATCTTTTAAAGATTTTTGCTTATTTGACACAGAGAGAGAGATCACAAGTAGGCAAAAAGGCAGGCTGAAAGAGAGGGGGAAGCAGGCTCCCTACTGAGAAGAGAGCCCGATGTGGGGCTCGATCCCAGGACCTGAGATCATGACCTGAGCCGAAGGCAGAGGCTTCTACCCACTGAGCCACCAGGCACCCCGAATCATCTTTTTTTTTTTTTTTTTTAAGATTTTATTTATTTATTTGACACAGAGAGAGAGATCAGATCACAAGTAGGCAGAGAGGCAGGCAGAGAGAGAGGAGGAAGCAGGCTCTCCGCTGAGCAGGGAGCCCGATGTGGGCCTCGATCCCAGAACCCTGAGATCATGACCTGAGCCGAAGGCAGAGGCTTTAACCCACTGAGCCACCCAGGCGCCCCTGAATCATCTTTTAAAATAAAAACCATTGGGTGCCTGGGTGGCTCTGTCGTTGAGCATCTGCCTTTGGCTCAGGTCATGATCTCTGGGTCCTGGGATCAAGCCCTGCATCAGGCTCCCTGCTCTGTGGGAAGCCTACTTCTCCCTCTCCCACTCCCCCTGCTCGTGTTCCCTCTCTCTTTGTGTCTCTCTCTGTCAAAAAAATAAATAAAATCTTAGAAAAAAAAAAAGAAAATAAAGCAGAGGGGTACCTGGGTGGCTCAGTGAGTTAGGCGTCCAACTCTTGATTTTGGCTCAGGTCATGATCTTAGGGTAGTGTGATTGAGCCTAGTATTGGGCCCTGCGCAGAACATGGAGCCTGCTTAAGATTCTGTCCCTCTGGGGTGCCTGGGTGGCTCAGTCAGTTAAAAGTCTGCCTTCTGCTCAGGTCGTGATCTCAAGCTCCTGGGATCGAGTCCCTGCATTGGGCTCTCTGCTTGGCAGGGAGCCTGCTTCTCCCTCTCCCTCTGCTATTCCCCGGCTTGTGCGCTCTCGCTCTCTCTCTCTCTGTCTTTCAAATAAGTAAATAAAATCTTAGGAAAAAAAAAAGGTTCTGTCCCTCTGCTCCCACACATACATGGGAGCTCTCTCTTAAAAAAAAAAAAAGAATTGCTTCTCGGCCTTTTGGCTAATACCAAGTATAGTAAAAAAAAAAAAAAAGAAAAGAAAAAGAAAAAATTAAAATAAAAAGCAGAAAAATCAGGAAAAGCCTTCACAGCTGGTTTGAGAAGGGTGAACAGCAAGGAACAGTGGGGGGTTTTGATGACTTTTTCCTTTTTCCTTATTCTGCTATCTGATTTATGGTGTCCTGTCCCTATCAGCCATCATGGCAATTAATGGTGAGGTACTTCAGGTAATCTTCCTTCAAGGGAGCTGTGGAGGAAGCTGTTTCGGGAGAGTCGGCCATCTTTTTGAGTAGACCAGTGTCGGGATCCTGATAGCAGGGAGGGGGTACGTGGGGAACAAGCTTCAGATAACTGAGCTAAATCATAAATGATTTTGGTCGTGATGTGCTCTTGGTATTGCAGGTGGGACTTTGCAGGGTTTCATCTCTGACATACTACAGAAGAGAGCACCGGTTTTAGCTCTCAGTCTTCTTCTGGCCGTTGGGTCCCTCGTTGGATATAGCCGTGAGTATTCCCTTGCAATTAAATTATTTTTCTGATCTCTCAGGACTAAGGCATTTGCCATGAGTCAGCGATCAACCCTGGGGAGATGCTTGAGACCAGCTACAAAGGCTGATACAAGACCTTTGTATTGTCCGGTAAATGCCTGGTAAAAGTATCATCACGTAGTTTTATTTGTGTTGGGGAGGAAACTGGCATCTCTTCTGCTTTGTTGGTTTGTTTAAAAGCTTGCTTGGGAGTGTATATGCTTTGTTTGAGGGTAGGCTCCAGAGGGCCAGCGTTAGAGCCAATAAAACAATAAAAGGGAAAGGGTTTCAAAAGAGGAAAGATGGTAATTAGTAGGTTTGGTATATGTCCCTTAAGATGCCTGAGATGGGAGTAGAGTTTTTCTTTAGCTTTTAGAAGTCTCATTAGCTCGAGCACCAGCAAGAGGCAGACATTACAAATAAAAGTTGGAGTAGGCGGTGAAAGAGTTGTATCCCTTTGTTGTCTCTGGGAGTGATCTGTGAGGTCACTGAGATCCAGATCTTTCTGTGCTGTTCAGTGGGGGCCCATGTAATCTGCTTTTAAAGTCAGCATGCTGTTTCTGCGTCTTTTCTCATAGGTTCTCCAAACGATAAGTCCATTAATGCCCTTCTGATGGCGGTTACAGGTATGTGGTGTGGCTCCATTTCACTCTACTGTTCCTGCTCCTTGGTAAATAAAAAGAAGAAAGGGAGACCGTGTGCTCCCTCAGTTTGAGTAATACTAAAACCTTCATTATAAAGAGCTCCGATGGTAAAAGGAAAGCTTCCTACTTCAGATTCAGATTCTGTTTCTCTGCTATTATGTGACCTCTTCAGTTCTGTTGTTACAGAAGCAGTCCCCTTTGACAGAGATTTTCTAAAATGATTGCTGCCCCTGCTTCCCTTAGTACTTCTTTATTTTTTTAAAGATTTTATTTATTTATTTGACAGAGAGAGACACAAAGAGAGAGGGAACACAAGTTGGGGAGTGGGAGAGGGAGAAGCAGGCTTCCTGCTGAGCAGGGAGCCCGATGTGGGGCTTGATCCTACGACCCTGGGATCATGACCTAAGCCGAAGGCAGATGCTTAATGACTGAGCCACTCAGGAGCCGTAGAAAGATTCTTTTTAAACTTTAGATCCTACTCAGGATAGTGAGAGCTGTTCATGATACGTGAGGCACGTGGAACTCATTCCTACCATGTGAACCAAGTCACATGGGGCAACTCCCGCCCAGTCCTTGGACAGCCTCGTGGAGAGCAGTGGCTGCTAGAACCGTCCTCCCTGCTTACAGGGCTTTTTCTCTTCTTTTTTTTCAATATTTCAGAATTTAGATAGTCAAATACTCAGTTGATAACAATTCTACCGTAGTAGAAGCTAGCAAGCGAGTGTGATTTATTAATGAATGCAGCCTTTATAGGATTAGAAAGGCTGTATATTCACTGTATGTTCTGCATCTTTGCTTTTTATAAAATATACCAGAATATTATATAATTCGAGTGAGGCTTTCAGGAAAGTGGATGCTAACTAGTTTGAAGATGACACGATCTGAAAGTTTTCATTTTTATTTTTTTCCCTCCCCCTTTTGCTGTTTCTCTCTGACATACTGATAAAATGTTGGGATAAGGGTTGTCTTGTCCAGTGGATTTCTAACGGTGTGATGAATAGTGTTTTAATGAGAACCTGTTTTGTTTGTGACTTCAGGATTTTTTATTGGCGGACCTTCTAACATGATTAGCTCTGCCATTTCTGCGGACCTGGGTCGCCAAGAACTGATCCAAGGGAGCAGTGAGGCTTTGGCGACAGTCACAGGAATTGTTGACGGAACTGGAAGCATTGGAGCTGCGGTGGGCCAGGTGAGGGAACAAGAGAGGGCTTGAAATTGAGTGGTGAGTAGTCTCTCGTGGGTAGAAGAATTTACACCTCCCCACTGGGCCACAGTAGGTGGCACTCTTGTGCCGCGTAGTACACTCTTCTGGATGCCTTAGGTTTCTAATCTCTGACGTCAGCGGATGGGACCTAATGTGGAAGGTCCCTCTTCATTTTTTAGTTTCTTCTTTCCACTTTTGTTTCCAGATTCTTCCTGGAAATAAGCTGACACCTCATAAGACAGATCCTCAGTCCTAGTTTGCTACTCCCTTCTTTCCAGCCTGAACTTGGCACTCCGAGGGGCTGTGAGACAAGTGCTCCTCATTATCCCCCACCTGGCACGCACATCGTACCTCCTCTCCCGTGCCGGACACACACGTTCTCATGGATCCCTACTAGAAATTGCCATGGACTCAGCAGCTGCTCTGAGTCACTTTCTCTGCTTCCAATGACTGTGCCTCAGAGGGAGGTTCATAAATGTCTTGTGTCAGAATCATCTGGGTTATTATTAAAGTACGGAACCTAGGCTTACTACAGGCTTGCTGAATTAGAGCCTGGAGATCTGTGTTTCAACAGGCCTTTCTGGTGATTCTCATGCACTCTAAACTTGAGATCGTCTAGGATAAGATTGGCCTACGGTAAGTAGTCAGAACTACTCGAAGGCTTAAATTCAGCCTTCTCGTCCTTGCGACAGTCATGACTCATGCCTCTCCTAGGGTATACCTTTCCAGGTCATTGAGGGCTGGATGTGCAAAAATAAGGATCAGAGAATCATCTGCATTAGATAAAATAGGTGAAACTTTGGAAGTTAATGAGATGTTTAATGGGCAAAGAAAATACAGGCAAAATCTCTGGGGTTGCCCAGTGGTCAAAGACATAGGAAGTCAGCAGTGCCATTAGGCAAGGGGAGTTGTTAGTCAGTGAGATCAGAGGTGTAAAGGGGCCAGAGAAGGAGAATGGGAGAAAAAAGTCTCTTAGTTTTGACACTCGGGTCACTACCGGCCTTGAATATCGCTGTTTTGCTTGCTCTGTGGGGATAGGTCACCAATGTCTGATTGCTAGTGGTTAATGAGAAAGCAAGTATTGAGGAAAATAAGCCATCTTAATGCTTATCACTACCCAGCCATATGTTACATATTTATTTGTTACTGTGTTCCATGGTAGCCCCAGTACATAGGACGGTGTCTGGCACACAGTAGAGGTGCCCACATCTGTTGAATGGCTATAGAACGAATGATTGATAGGATTGATGTGCTTAATGTACTTGATTATGAGACTGAAGAGGAAAAAAAATCTAGCAAAAGTAGGAGAAATGTGCTTACTTGATTGTGTGCCAGAGTAGGAACTAAAAATGCTATTGGCTGCCAGGTCAGAGGTCTTTATATAAAGGTAAGGGGTGATTGTACTGGATATCCTTTTCTGATACTACTGTATTTTCGGTTATCCTTTCTCCCTGATGTTTTCTTCATTAATCGGATGCGTGGGTTATATAATGAGCATTTCAAGGAGTTTTGTTTTGTTTTTTTTTTAAGATTTTTATTTATTTATTTGAGAGAGAGAGAGAGAGAGAGAGTGAGCACAAGAAGGGGGAGGGTCAGAGGGAGAAGCAGACTCTTCACTGAGCAGGGAGCCTGATGTGGGACTCAATCCTGGGACTCGGGGATCATGACCTGAGCTGAAGCAGTTGCTTAACCAACTGAGCCACCCAGGCACCCCTCAAGGAGTTATTTGTATTTAGATTGTCTGACCTACCGTATTCAGATCCCTAACTGTGAACTTGGGTCAGCATTAGGCTCACTTTGGTGGTTGGGGAAATAGGATCCAGAGTAAATCATTGTTAGGCTTTAGTCATTCCTCCTCCATATTGATTTTTGAATAATTTCCCACTGCGTGGGGTATGAGATTCCAAACTCTATGACTTAATGTTAGAAACTCGATGAGCCTTGTCCCAGCTCTTCTAATTTACCCTAAACAGTTTTTTCCCCCACCTTCCCTTAACTTCACAAGAAAAATGTTTTTTTCTCTCTTGGTTTCCATAGAGGTTGGTGTCTACCTCTAACAGAGTGCTTGTCACGGTAAATCACATTTACTGGTTTATCTGTGCCAGCTTCTGCATTTCCTTGAGAACAGGAACTGTTTCCTTCATCTTTGTGGTCCCAATGGCTTACTGTGTTTTTAACTCGTCATAGGGGCTCAGTAAGATTAAACTGTGGTATCTATCCAAGAAAAAATGACAATAAATGTCCACATAAATACCTGAAAACATATATGTTCATAGCTGGATTACTCATAACAGCTAAAAAGTAGAAAAAACCAAATGTCCATCGACTGAGGAATAGATGAACAGAATGTGTGTATTCATATGATGGAGTAGTATTTGGCAGTTGAAGAGGGTATCTGGCATTTAAAAGTGGAAATGGGTAGATGTTACATAGATGAACCTAAAAAATAGTATGCTAAGTGAAGGAAGCCAATTACAAAAGACCACGTACTTGAATGATTTCATTCATATGAGATACCCAAAATGGGCAAGTCCATAGGGAAAGAAATTAGATTAGTGGTTGCCTGGGGTCAGGTGGGTCTACGGAGTGACTGTTGATGGGTGCAACATTTTCTAGGGGGGGTGATAGACATGGCCTAAAATTAGATTATGGTAATAGTTGCACAATTCTGTAAATATACTAAAAACCATTGAGTTGTATACTTGATTTTATTTATTTATTTATCTATCTTGTTATTTATTTATTAAAGATTTTATTTACTTATTTGTTTGACGGGGGGGGGCACAAGCAGGGGGAGTGGGAGAGAGGGAAGCAGTCTTCCTGCTGTGCAGGGAGCCCGACGCGGGGCTCAATCCCAGGACTCTGGGATCATGACCCAAGTGAAGGCAGATGCTTAAACGACTGAGCCACCCAGGCGCCCTGAGTTGTATACTTTAAATGGTGAATATGTCAATAAAAATGTTTAAAAGAAAGATAAAGTGGCAGAAAGACTTAGGAACGCTGCTGTGAGCCCTTTAAGTGACTAGACCTCTGCTTTTTTGCTTTCCATTATGTAATTTAGGCTACATCACTCACTCGTTTTGCTTTCGTTTTTTTTCCGCTTATAAATTTCACTGGTAGTGTGTGATGGAAGAACATGGGTAAAACTCACATCTGTGGTCAGTTGAAAAAAAATTTTTTTTTTTTTTTAAGATTTTATTTATTTACTTGACAAAGGGAGAGAGAGCACAGCGCGGGGAGTGGCAGGCAAAGGGAGAGGGAGAACCAGGCTTCCCGCTGAGCAGAGAGCCCAACACAGGGCTCAGTCCCAGGACCCTGGGATCATGACCTCAGCCAACGGCGGACGCTTAACGATTGAGCCACCCAGGCGCCCTGGTCAGTTGATTTTTGACAAGGGTGCCAAGACCATTCAATGGGGGAAAGAATGATTTCTTCACCAAACGGTGCTGGGGAAGCTGGACACACACACACGCAGGATGAAGGTGGACCAAGGCCTTACAGTGGAGACAGAAATTGATGCAGAATGGATCAATACCTAACTTTAAGAACTAAAACTATAAAAACTCTTAGAAGAAATTGTAGGGGCAAATCTTCATAACAAATATGTACAAATGGCAAAAAAAATACCTGTAAAGATTCTCAACATCCTTAGTTTTTGGGAAATGCAAATCAAAACCTCAGTGAGATAGCACTTCACACCTATTAGGATGGCTCTCATTTTGGAAACAACAACAGAAAAGAACAAGTAGTTATGAGGATGTGGAGGAACTGCATCTCTTACATTGCTGGCGGGAGTGTAAAATGGTGCAGCCGCTGTGGAAAATGCCTTGGTGGGTGCCTCAAAAAGTTAAGCATGGAATTACCGTGTGACCCAGCAGTTCCACTCCTAGGAATTAAAGAGCTGCAAACAGGACTCATACATGTGTATACCAGTGTTCGTGGCAGCATTATTCATAATAACCAAAAGGTGGAAACAAACCAAACGTTCATCACCTGATGACAGGACAAAAGGGGGTGTGTCCACAGTGTGGAATATTATCCAGCCGTAAGAAGGGATGCTATTCCAACATGTGCCGCAGCCTTGAAGACAGTACGCTGAGTGAGGAAAGCCAGACCCAGAAGGACAAATACTGTGTGACTCCGCTGAACATGAAATCTCTAGAACAGGCACATTCTCAGAGGTTACCAGGGACTGGGAAGAGGGGCTGGTGGGGAGTTATTGCTTAATAGGTGCAGACTTGGTGTTTAGGGTGATGAAAAATTTGGGGAATAGATAGTGTATTGGTGATACAACACCGTGAATGTATGTAACGCCTCTGAATTGTACACTTAAAAATGGTTAAAATGGCCACTTTTATCTTATATAGGTTTTATCATAATAGGAAAAGAAAATGGGCTAAATGCTATTAGATTCTTTTCAGTGAGTGAAATAAAGGAAGAGAATTTGCTGTAGAATGTTAAAGCCATATAGAAATCCTCTGAATCTAAAGAACATCACTGAAAAACAATACAGAGAAGATTAGCATGGCCCCTGTGCAAGGATGACATGCAGATTCGCGAAGCATTCAATCTTTCTCAACTTAGAAACTGGGACTTTTTGAGTCCCATAGTTTCTTTGAACTTGATTGTTTCAGTCTCTTCTGTTAATTAAAAAAAAATGCTTGCAAAAAAAATAACGTCATTGAAAAATGGGCGACGTGCTTAAAAGATAAACTATTTTTAAAAGCATCAATTAAAGTACCTTTCATTGGAAGAAGGAACGATTAAACAGAAGTGGTTTGAGGATGTTCACCTTCCTCTTATTTGCAAAGTGAATAAAAAGAAACCTTGTAGTCATGTCTTCTCTTCTACAGTGTTTGTGCTTAGACTCTGCCAGCCGACAAGACGAAGGCCAGGTGTCTTTAAGTAGGAACGCGCGAGGGAAAGCTTTGCAAACCGAAAACCATTCTACAAATCCTAACTCCCTTCTCATTTTCTGGAAGAGCTGTGTTTAACCTACCTTTCAGCTACTTCATTTGATTAATTTATAAAGGGTTATATTGTAATTTCTTTTTCTCCCTTGTAGTATTTAGTGTCTTTGATCCAGGACAACCTGGGATGGATGTGGGTGTTCTACTTTTTCATTCTCATGGTAAGTGAGTATGTGCCTTTTTTAACTCATGGGTTTTTTTTTTTATGAATTTAGTTCAAAGCATTTACTCTGATTGCTTCTTAAATCAGCACAATTGCTGATTGCTCTTAGTGACCCTTTTGTGAAAAGTCACATTTCATGAGGCTGAAAGATAAATTTTTTTTTCAGGGTGGGAACAGGTCTTCCCATTTGCCCTTGACCTGAGCCTAATGAGTATTGTCATTTATAATTCCAGAAAAAGTGGCGAGAGACTTACTGAAAGTATTAATCTGTGTACTCTTCTGGGGTACTCTCTATCTGCTAGATGTAATTTGGGAATTCTGAAGGAAATTACAGGATACACCAAGCGACATTGGGCTCAAAAAGAAGCATTGCTATAATTAACACTGTGGTATGTGGGTTCTAAAATGAAGAGAGTCTCTTGAGAAAATATTTGTCGTGCCTTAAACATTCTTGGCTGGAATTGGGTACTTTCTGGGACATAGCCAATTCAGAACAAGGCCTTATACTTTTAAAATGTTGCTCTCTGTTGAGTAAGTATGTGACCTACCCTCCTACGTTACTAGTGAGATTGTGCTCAAGACGGGTCTCCTTGAAAGAGTCTGGTGATCGCTTCATCCACGAGGGGATGTGTTTTGTTCCCACCCCTAAATCTAGTGCATCCTAATTGGAGACACCCTCAAGTGCTGCACGTGCAGCCACAGTCCTCCAGCCTTGTCCAGGGAGCCCAGGGAGCCCAGGGAGCCCAGGGATAGTTAGCACCTCAATTCCCTGGAGCTGCCGTAAGGCTATGTACTCTGCTGTCACAGAGGATGCTGCTTCTGCCTAACTGCCTTCCAACTTCTAAGGACTGGGCCATATGTCTCGGTGTTCTACTTCTGACATCTGTGCTGAGTAGAGGGAAATGTCTCCTGATGAACCTGCTGTGTGATCATACAAGAAATTATACTAGAAAGAAAACTGGATCTATTATGAGAAGCACTGTTTTTAAAGTGAGCTCCAGGGGCGCCTGGCTGGCTCAGTCTGTAGTGCTTTCGACTCTTGATCCTAGGGTCATAAGTTTGAGCCCCACCCTGGGTGCAGATTCCTTAAGCAAATAAATAAAAAATCAATAAAAATGAATAAAGCGAGCTCCAGTACCAATTTTTTGCTCTGCCTGTGGCAAATTATTTAATTTTGTGTATCTTAGTTCTTTTTCCAGAGAGTATGGAACATTAAGTTTTTAAAAAGGTATTAACCTCAGTTTCCAAAATTATTTTCTAATTCATTAGAAAAGATTGAGTTATCTTTGTACAAAGTCGAAATGAATGCAATTGTCTACATTCATTATTACATTCAAAACATGATGCTCTAACAGTTAATTAAATTGTCGCTGCATATTTAATGCTTTTTTCTCTTCACAGACAAGTTGTACAATTTTATTTATCTTGCCACTAATAGTGAGGGAAATCTGCTATCTTATGCAAAGACGACAAACTCATGTATTGAGTGAGTGAGTGAGTGTTGCCCACAGAAGAGAAGAACAGTGGGAGACACATCAGGACTATTATTTCTTTTAATTCACCCTATTGGGGGTTGTCTTAAGAGCTCCAACAAAACCTCAGATTGTCAAGCCTCTTTCAACAGTGTCAGCCACTTGAGATGCTGACCAGTGGTGAAGACTGGGCTGTTTTTCTGCACTACATGAGTTATTGTGGATGATTTTCACTGTTGCTTTGTAAATGTACTGAATGGCCTGTGAATCTGCCAGCCTCTTTATTAGGCCCATTGAGATTTATCCTTTTAACCTGAAATACTGTCTTGGACTTGGACCCTATTTCTCCAGCCTGGAGAGTTGAGTGGCCACGAGACAGTTACACATGGTTTGCATCAATGACAGGCTCCACGAGTAGGAGAGGATCGCTGGATTCTGCTTCAGTAATGAGTCTGCAGAGAGCGGCTTGTCTTTGAAGCCTCCAGTCCTGGTAGAGTGCTCAAGCTGGAGCAAGCACAAGCCTGCCTTGGACAAAGAATCCCTTTGTTAACTCTGGTGGGAAAATCACACTACGTGGTGACTGGCTCAGTCACTCTGTATCTGATCTAAAGTTAGTCAGCTCCAGAAGCAGAAATACCTTCAAATTACTGTCATCTCGTTCTCTTCTGTCTTCATTCACAAGTAACTTCGACTCCTGGAAGTACTCAGTCTTCCTTTCAAGGACCATAAGGTACATCATCTGTTGTCATGAACATTCCAAGGTGTAGCTCGCAACTGAAGTCCTCAACCCCAGATTTGTTCTCTGGGAATGTTAGGATCCACTAGGATGCTAATCGGCATAGCCTTGTTTTCAGAGAATTGAGCTTTCTCACTACCGGGTTCCTTGAGTTACCTCAGCAGAAGACTAGAATTAGAGACAGAGGAAAGACCTTTTGTCCTAGTGAGCGTTGAGTATGTGCCCTTGAATCACATCAACGGGTTACTAGGGCCTGGGGACTAGGTATCTATTCTTTAGAAGTTTGTAGCGTGTATGTCTTCAAGGCTGTGAATTCTATACTAATCAATATTTTTAGATCATTCTGTATATGTATTTTAAATTATGGACATGAACTAGGGGGAAAATGTGCAATTTTGAGGGCTGCCTAATTTGTGTTGGGTTAGGGAATATTTTTCAACTTCTTGCTTTATATTCTAAAATGTGGTGTGTAAATTTATGAACTTGTTAATGTTATTTAATCAAGGAGATTTCCAATCAGTTAATGCCTCATTACTGACAAAAAAGGGAAAATACGAAACACAGGAAGGGAAAATAAACTGACTTTTATAGTAAATACCTGTCCATCTGATTATTTAAATATATACTCTGACTTCCTCGTTCTAGGATGTGACTCATGCCTTCTAATTTCCCGGGGTTGAGCATTTGCTGACCCTGTGGTGCTGCCAGATAGTACAGCTAGCTTCTTCCTGATGGCCCCATCTCCGTTCTGTTCTGTGAACACCTTCCTCCTTGTGTGAGAGTGTGCTAAGTTTGGATGAGTTGCCTGGTTGTAGTTTAAGAATTGCCTATAGATGAATGCTGTTTTTATTTTTTTTATTTTTATTTTTATTTTTTATTATTTTTAAAAGATTTTATTTATTTATTTGACACAGAGAGAGAGGTTACAAGTAGGCAGAGAGGCAGGCAGAGAGACAGGGAGAGGAGGAAGCAGGTTCCCCGCTGAACAGAGAGCCCGATGCGGGCCTCGATCCCAGGACGCTGAGATCATGACCTGAGCCGAAAGCAGAGGCTTTAACCCACTGAGCCACCCAGGCGCCCTGAATGCTGTTTTTACTATTTAAGCTCCTTCTGACATTTGGCTGAGAGTTTCCTCTCTGCCCATATAATCAGTATGGTAGCATCTTTGTTTCCTGACATCAAAATTGTTTTCTTTTTTTTTTTTAAGATTTTTATTTTTATTTGTTTGACAGAGAGACAGAGATCATAAGTAGGCAGAGAGGCAGGCAGAGGGAGAGGAGGAAGCAGGCTCCCTGCTGAGCAGAGAGCCCGACGGGGGCTCGATCTTAGGACCCTGAGATCATGACCTGAGCCGAAGGCAGAGGCTTTAACCCACTGAGCCACCAGGCACCCCTCAACATTGTTTTCTTATCCTGTTTACTTCTTTATTTTTATTTTTTACCCTGTTTACACTTAGCTGGGTGAGTGTTCCCCTGACCTCTCTGTAGGCAGTATCTAAAATGAAATTATAAATAGGTAAGTGCTCAGCCCTGAGTGAAAGGATATTTTGCGTGATGGATATATTATTCTCGTTCTGGCAGCCTACGTAGGAATCAGCTTTAAAGAACTAACTTCACTTTCGTATTAATTTCTTGTCCCTTGAAGAAAAGGCCAAAGGGAAAGCAAATTGGAGGACAGCTTCTCTGACAGCTACATCTCGGATGTTCACTAGGTTGAAGAAGATCACTCTGGCCTGCCCTATCTGGTCACCTTGTGTTTTCTTCTCTCCTGTGTAGTTTCAAAGGAAGAAAGTCCCCTCCCTGCTCCTGCTTATTCTGTTCCTTCCTGCTTCCTAGAAGATCAAGTCCTGTAGTCAACATTCACGCAAGAAATGCATCATGGTCAATGGAGGATGCACGGTGCTCTCGTGCGTTTCCTCCCTCCCCTTTTTAAAACCTCCAGAACCTTCCCTGCCTCCCCCATAAGTAACTGATAAAGCCTTTTCTTAGCCCTAGTAGTTCTGCTGACTCCTATTTTTCTTTGCACAACCAAATTCTTCAAGTTCATGGATGGCTTCTGCTGCTTTTCCGGGTGGCCTACTAACTTCCTCCTCAGTGAGGTCATGAACTGTGTATCTGCTTGCCTGGGACAGCCCTGGTTTTGATTCCTGTTGTTCTGACATAATTATCAGTAACACCTCCCTTTTCTACATGTGCCCGGGTTTGGACACCTTATCCTTACCCTCTGATCTCTTCTTTCCTTACCCTACAGAAACTGCGCATCTGAAGACCACTGAATTTGGAAATCTTTTTCTCTCATTCCTTATCTTTCTTATTTCCCATCTTACACTGGACACTGGTAACCATTCCAGCCTCCCCAGGACTTTTCCCTCCTGGCTTCTTTAGCATTTTAATTTATTGACTCTCTTGACCTCCTATCCCCTTTACTGGGTTCTCTTCTCTGTTCACCCTCTGACAGTTTCTTTTCTTTTTTAAATTTTATTTATTTATCTGAGAGAGAGAGAGAATGAGCACACAATCAGGGGAAGCGGCAGGCAAGGGGAGAAGCAGGCTCCTTGCCGAACAAGGAGCCTGATGTGGGACTTGATCCCAGGACCCCGAGATCATGACCCAAGCCAAAGGCAGGCATCCAACCAACTGAGCCACCCAGGCGTCCCTGGTAGTTTCTTTTCTACAATAAGTGTCAGCACCTTTCTCCAATGAGCTGTTCTCATCTACCAGTAGCTCTGGTAAATACTTAGTGACTAAGAAACCACTAAGGAGAGGTCTGGCATCAGTTTGTTAAATACTATCTAGTGTATAGTGAAGAGCAAGTCTCAAGGAAAGTGGACTCAAGTCCTATAACCTCAACCCCTTTGCCCTGTCCCTACACAGACCACTCTGCCAATTACCTACATGAACGGCTTTCAAGGTTTCTGAGTCATAGGCCCTCTTGCACATCTGAAAGCCATTTACCCTCTCCCTAGATCAAAACACACATATGAGTGAATATTCAAAATCTGTTACAGGGTGTTCATGGGCCAAAACTTGAAGCCCATCCTTGGAGCACAAAGTTAGAAACCCTGGTGCAGAGAACCAAGTGCCACCTGCCACCTGGTGTGAGGTTTTCCACAGTCTGGTTTCGAGCTGGCTGGGTTCTTTACTGATCGCCACTCTACACCAACCTTCTACAAAATCAGGCAGGTTGGCTTATCACTTGCTACAAATGGCAGTTATGTTTTCCTATCTTCTTGTCTTTTTAAGGAAGCACCTGTATTTAAATTTTTTAAAAGATTATAAAAAACTGATTAAAATGCATATAACATTTACCATCTTAACCATTTTAAGCATATAATTCAGTAGTGTTACAAGTATTCCCGTTGTCATGTATACCTTCTTCTCTGTAATACCCCTTCTTAACTCCCAGCCTTGTGAATCTCAACTTTCCTCCAAGGCTTGGCCGGCACCGGTGAGTCCAAGAAACCTTTCCCGACCAGGCTGGCTAGCACCCACTGTCTCGCCTTCCTTGGCTAGGAGTAGCAATATTACTTGCTTGGTGCTTAGCTGTTTCTGTCTTAGCTATTTTTCACATTTAACTCCCTGAGGAGATTGTTGCTCTTTTTTTCCAATTTCCTGCCTGGTTGGTGCTGAGTAAATGTTGATCATGTTGGAAAAGGTGGAAGGAAAATGAGAGAGTGGAGGGTAGGCAGAGCGGGGTGCGGGTCCCTGACCCTGCCAATGGCCCTTCCCTTGCTTTATGTATAGTACCACCTCCTGCAGTAGTGGCCAGGTTAGGAGGCTGGCTGGCCTAGGGTGCTTATCCTTTCCTCAGGCTCCTTGGGAGACCGTCAGCTCTCCTAGGGGCTAAGCAGCTGTGAGCAGTGAGCTTTTTGCTCCAGCACGGATCCATGCTGTTCAAGCCGCTTTCTGTTCCTGCTGCGTGATTTTACCTGAACTGTCCTCCTTCCGCTGCCATCCCAACGCTGTTCATCCATCTCAGCCCCTGGCGTCCTGCCTCCCAGGAGTTTTTCCTGAGGATGCTGCTCCTAACACTCTTTCTCTTCTTTAAACTTCAGAGCCGTTATTCCTAGACCACACAGTCTGCCCCAGGCTGATGGATTTTACTGCTCTATTTTGATGTCTGGTTGTTTCTGGTGGTTGTTTCCTCAATTGAATTGTAAGCCTCAAAGAGTCAGCTCCATGTCCAAGGATACACCCGCCATTTAATCCAGACAGCTGGTTTACCTTCCCGTGTAGGCTCTTGTACTTCTAGATTCAGGGTCCTCTTCCTTTTGCTTTTCCTTCGATGCCCTGATTGTTTCTGGTGACCAAGTTTGTTTCAGCATCTATCGGAATAAGTCAGATTAAATAGGAGATAATGATATTTATGTATGTGATCATAGATAAGACAGACAATATGGATCACTGAAATGGTTATATGCGTGTGTTATAGGTTATTATAGGTAGCAGTGTACATGTTACATGTAAATATGCATGTTACATATGTACATATATACGTACACATATACGTACATATATACATATATGTCAAGTCTAATACTTGAAAAGAAATTCTGTACTTGAGTACCCAGTGGTGTGGTCTTTCTGTCATCCTCACGTAATAGTTGACGTGCATGTATGCCTTTCAGAAGTGGCTCAGTGGGTTAAAGCCTCTGCCTTCAGCTCAGGTCATGATCTCAGAGTCCTGGGATCGAGGCCCGCATCGGCCTTTCTGCTCAGCAGGGAGTCGGCTTCCTCCTCTCTCTGCCTGCCTCTCTGCCTCCTTGTGATCTCTCTCCCTCTGTGTCAAATAAATAAATAAAATATTGGAAAAAAAAAAAAAGAAGTGCCCCCCCACTCACCACTCTCACGCCCACCGCATCGATGTGAGGTAGGCAGGACTTGTGGTTCTGTTCCTCAGATGGGAGAGCTGAGGTTCAGAGATATTCAGTGGTTTGCCCAGGGTCACAGAGCTAGTAAATGGCAGAAGCAGAATGGACTAAAACCCCAGCCCTTTTGCCTTACCTTTAGCATCTTTGCCGTTTTACCATGTGCCTCTTCTCACTGAATCTTATCCTAGCCTTACCTGCAGGGTATCTGCATTGTGCAACCGCTCCCATCTTTCCTGGGGCCCGGAGTCCTGGGGCCTGAGCAGACCTCGAGTTAAACTGCCTCCAGCCCTGCACCTGCTCCTCCACGGGGTGACAGCCACCCCCCCACCCCTGTCAGGCCCCTCAGAGCTGCTGCCCTTGTGCCAGCCTGGCTTCCCTCTGCAGCTGCCTCCTACCCCAGGTTTGCCTTTGTAAAGAACACCTCTTCCCTCTTTTTCTCGGTCCTTCTCCCTGAGGCTCAGGGGGGTTGTGCCACCTGATAGACTCTTGCACTGTCATTTCGTCCGCCCTCCCGGGCCCCTGGGTAGTCGGTGCAGGTGTGATGATGTCATGTGCTCACCTTTGCCAGGTCTGCCTCTTTCCTTTTGACCACGGTCCCCGCCTTGTACCCTTGTTTCTAATAAATGCTTCATTACCTTTGAATGAGAGGCTTGCTTCAGAGATGCCCGGAGTCCACTTTTTCAGGCCTGCTATTGCCGTCCTATTGAAGGAATAACTCTTTTTTCTTTCTGCCCTTCCAGAAATTTAAGAAGTAGCGAAACCATTTAGAACTGTTTTGAATCCCCTTTATCACAGTGGAGTGTTGGTAAAAGTGCTGCCCTCTTTGACCAGAATGTTGTGGATTTTAATGGGATGATTGTATTTAGGTGAAACCTTTCATCTGAGGACTTCAAAGGCCTTCACCTTGCTTAATAGTTAAAATCACATCCTAAAGAGGGACATCAGGATACCATAGTCCTAGATTCTGTGTGTGTGTGTGTGTGTGTGTGTGTGTGTACGCGCGCGCGCAATTGCTTCTTTATTGAGCGTTTTGTTTTCCTAGCCTCACCATAGATAAGTTTCAGAAATCTAACAGTAACACAGTTGGTTTCCATGAAAATGACCACCTAATGAGAAGCATACATGAGTTGCCTTTGTTTCGTGGGATGAAGATGTTGGTGGGGTTATGAAAGAACCGGAGGCAGGTGGGTGTGGCTGGGAGGGGAAGGAGCGGTGAGCAGAGTGAAGTCCGCTGACACCCTACCCCGGATGCCCCCAGAGCCATGGAACAGGTTTCGCCATTGTTGGCACTACTAGTTGGGTTCATGGAAAAGATGATGCTATGAATGAGCTCTTGGGGGGAATGTAGGTGTTGTGTCATCACCCAGATTGGTCCTTTTAGCAGAACTTTTGAGAAACAAGCCTGTGTCACAACCACAGGAAAGGTTCCTAATTAAGTTAAAATGACACCCCCCCCCCACGTTCCACCCCTGGTCTCTGCAATCACTTAGGCTATTGAACCAGCCTCTGGATAAAGGGATGGATTAGTTAAGACAAGAATCTTTTCCAGAAAAGACTCTAAGGTTGGCATATGACCCAGAGCAGTCCCCCTTCCCGCACCCAACTCCTGTTCGGCTCGGGCTCAGCATGGCTACTTCCTGCCAGAGCGCATGTGGTGCCGCGGGACTGTGGTGGGTGTCATCTGGCGGGAGCTTTCATATCAGTTAGGTTTTCCTCCCTCTATCGCCCCAGAAAGAGCCGGTCTTTCATGGTCGGTCGAGCTCTTTCCCCGGCTCAGGCCGTTCCTGTTTCTTGACTCAGCAGGGGGAGACAAAGTCCCATAGACCCTGCTTACCGTGTCCTTTCCAACACCAGAAGGTGCCACTTGTTCTTTATTTCATTATTGCTGTGTATGTGTTTTGAAACCCTCTTTATTATACATATATATTACATTTATATGTGTGGAGTTCCCATTGCACCCCCCGCCCCAGCCTCCCCTCAGCCTCCTACCACCGCCCAGCCTGTTTAGGGAGAGATGGAGATTCTCTGGAGTTTCTCCACTTGGACAGTTCTGTTGCCCAGAGGAAGTGATGCCTTAGCTTCCCTGTAAATCCCAGGGATTTTGAATAGCTTCCCTTCACCGTTCGTTTCCAGTCATTAACCTCTGCGAGCCTCTCGGTTGAGATCCTCAACCATCCCCTCCACACCTTGCTGCAGCCATCCCTTCTACCGTGAGGAGTGAGTCCAAGTGCAAATCCCAACAGATGAGCTACCCATGCAAACCCCCCACCTCTCTCCCCTCCCCCTTCCCCCGCCACTAACTAGTCCTTCTCTAACCTGGACACCAGCTTTGAATTACTGAGGTGAGAGCCAAAGGGTAGTCTACCCCCTCCCCAAGGTGTGAACTCCGCACTGTCCGCTGACAGCTCTCTGGTACCTGCACTTGGGAACGTTCTCTTGTGGGGCCCTAACGTGCCCTCTCCAGTGGGGCCATTCCATTGTTCAGTAGCTCGAATTGTTAGAAAATTCGTTCTCCTTTCCTTATTATTTCTTCCTTCCAAAGCAACACGGATGTATTTTTTTCTCTTGGAATATTTGAGGACAGCTTCCCTCTCTCTTTCAGCTTTTTTGGGCTTCCAATCTTAAATTCGTATTGAAACTATTCCTCCAGCTGTTGATTTCTGATTGATTTCAGATCTACCGGTACAGTTCTTTACTTTTGAAGTCCTCAACTACCTCCTTTGAGCTCTCCTTCTAATCTTCGATTTCCCCTTCTCCTAATCTTCAATCTTGAGAACACTCTTTGGACTAAATTGTTTCATCTTCTGTGCTCCAGACGCTC
Organism: Ailurus styani; assembly: GCA_002007465.1. Lineage (NCBI taxonomy): Eukaryota > Metazoa > Chordata > Mammalia > Carnivora > Ailuridae > Ailurus > Ailurus styani. Next base: position 2,503,016 of record LNAC01000057.1, read on the forward strand.
TTGTTCACACACCCTGTTTTCAGCCTTGTCTTTATCAGTCTGTAGAACTCTGGAAAGACAGGATCACTTTTAATCCTTTAGAAAAATCTCCTAGTACAGTGCTTGGCAAGTGGAAGGTAAAACTTAGTGAATATTTAATTTTCTCTGTTCTAGTTCTTTCCATTAGAAAGCTTCCTTTTTCATATTTTTCTAAAACCTACAGATGACGACGGAGTATTTATCTCTCACTCCAATTTGTTACTCATTTTTTAATCTTAAATTGCCTGGAGCTCACTAGAATGTCCTGTTGGCACCCCAATTTAGATAGCTCGTTTTCTCCACCCAGTCCCTGCAAATCCACCCCTCATATAACCTTCCTACTGGTCTTTGTATAATAAGTTGCTTGGAAATTTTTGAATGACCTTGAATCTTTATCATTAAGTAGCAGTCTCTTTTCCTAGACTGAGTCTTCAACTGTGCCATAATCCTCATACTTTCTGGTTTCTCTTTAACTGTCAGTGGCCANTGACCTTGAATCTTTATCATTAAGTAGCAGTCTCTTTTCCTAGACTGAGTCTTCAACTGTGCCATAATCCTCATACTTTCTGGTTTCTCTTTAACTGTCAGTGGCCACACCATCCTGCAGGCCCCCAAGTTCACAGCCTTAAGGATCATTTTTTTTTTTTTATTTTTTATTTATTTATTTATTTATTTATTTATTTCACAGAGGGAGAGAGATCACAANTTTTTGAATGACCTTGAATCTTTATCATTAAGTAGCAGTCTCTTTTCCTAGACTGAGTCTTCAACTGTGCCATAATCCTCATACTTTCTGGTTTCTCTTTAACTGTCAGTGGCCACACCATCCTGCAGGCCCCCAAGTTCACAGCCTTAAGGATCATTTTTGACACATCTTTTCCTCTCTGCGTGCAGTCAGCCTCCAGGTTTACTGATCCTTCCTTGCTTTTCTCATTCATTGTTCATGTTGCTTTCTAAGCCACCTTCCTCTACCTAAATTGTTCACAGCAGCCTTATTTTTGTCTTGTCCAGCTCCAGTCTGCTCCACACTCAACTCTTAGAATAGTCTTCTTGAACAGTGTTTTTGTGGTGTTATTCTCCTGGTCAGGTATCAAAAGTGTCTGTCTTCTTTAGTGGATTGATTTTGAGATCTTGCATGAATCCTTACCTCCATCGAGAAAATCTGGGAGACCAGAGCCCTGAGAGCAAGCATGGGGGACACTTCTCTTCCACTGGCCTCTTGTTTGTTACAGCGTTGAACACCTCTCTTCCCTTATCTTTTTTTTTTTGTGTGTGTGATTTTTAAAAATTATTTTTATTTTTATATTTTTTTAAAGATTTTATTTATTTATTTATTTGACAGAGAGAGAGATCACAAGTAGGCAGAGAGGCAGGCAGAGGGAGAGGGAGAAGCTGGCTCCCTGCTGAGCAGAGAGCCTGATGCGGGGCTCGACCCCAGGACCCTGAGACCATGACCTGAGCCGAAGGCAGAGGCTTCACCCGCTGAGCCACCCAGGCGCCCCTCTTTTTATTTATTTATTTATTTATTTATTTATTTATTTATTTATTTTAAAGATTTTATTTATTTATTTCACAGAGGGAGAGAGATCACAAGGAGGCAGAGAGGCAGGCAGAGAGAGAGAGGGGGAAGCAGGCTCCCCGCTGAGCAGGGAGCCCGATGCGGGCCTCGATCCCAGGACCCTGAGATCATGACCTGAGCCGAAAGCAGAGGCATTAACCCACTGAGCCACCCAGGTGCCCTCTTTTTTTTTTTTTTAAATAACAACTTTATTGAGATATAACTTACACATACCATATAGGTCACCCACTTTAAGTGGACAGTGGTTTTAGGCACATTCACAGAGTTGTAAGTCCATCACTACTGTTAATTTTATTTTATTTATTTATTTATTTTTAAAGATTTTATTTATTCATTTGACACAGAGAGAGAGATTACAAATAGGCAGAGGCAGGCAGAGAGAGAGAGAGAGAGGAGGAAGCAGGCTCCCCACTGAGCAGGAAGCCCGATGTGGGCCTGGGTCCCAGGACCCTGAGATCATGATCTGAGCCGAAGGCAGCAGCTTTAACCCACTGAGCCACCCAGGCGCCCAATCACTACTGTTAATTTTAGAACATTTTCATCATCTCGAGAAGAAACCCCAGCATCATTAGCAGTCACTCTCCTTCTCCTTTCTCCCCAGCTCCTGGCAGCTACTGATTTACATTTTTTTAAGCTTTTGTTTATTTATTTTAGAGAAAGAGCTCGGAGTGTAAGTAGGGGGAGGAACAAAGGGAGAGGGAGATGATCTCCAGTGGACTCCGTGCTGAGCTCACAGCTCTACGTGGGGCTAGATCTCACAACCCTGAGCCGAAACCAAGAGTCCACACTCAACTGATCGAGCCATCCAGGCACCCTCTAATTTACATTCTGTATCTATTTGTCTATTCTGGATATTTCATATAAATGGGATCATATAAAAATATGCAATCTTTTGTGATTGGCTTCTTAGCATAATGTTTTCAAGGCTGTTGAAACTGGGTTTTCTTAGATTCTGTATTTGTCTGCTTGGCATTCATTCATCAGAGGGCCAACTGCGTTGACTGTACTTTCTCATTTTCTGTATTCTTGATGCTCCGACATTTGTGGCCTCTATGACTGGGCGGAGACTGCCCCTCCCAGGGTTAGCCAATTCTTAGAGATAGCAAAGGACTCTCCCTGGAGCATACTCTTCATATGCAAACGAACCAATCCAGAGCCCACACCCTGAACCAACCATCTACTTTATCGACCGCTCACACACCACACCAATGTTTTTTGCGTTAAATCACCCCAGGGCCAGGTACCAGACAACTAGGGACAGCCCCTGTTTCCCAAAGCCTGTCAGAATTATTCAAACAGGGCAGTCCTAAACTATTTACCCTGTCCTGCCTTGCCTTTCCTGCAGAAAACCTAATAAAGGCTCTGGTTCCACTTTTCTCCTACTCCTCCTAGTTCCAGACCCAAACTAGAGTTTCCCCGTGTGGCCCTGTGTGGCATGGTGTGCCCTCCTCTCAGGAACTGTGAATAATAAAGATCTTCTTCCAATGGCTTCTACCTCTCTGTGTCATCACTCAGTAACCTCCATGAATTCAAATCTGGCAGGTAAAATTGAGACAAAGGTTCATTTATGTTCCATGTGCCACTTCTTCTTTCCATTTTTTTAACTGGATTGTATGCATACACCACATTTTGTTGATTCATTCTTCAGCTGATGGACATTTGGATTATACCCACTTTTGGTTATTGTGAAAAATGCTGCTGTGAGATTTGTGTACCAATTTTGTGTGGTATGTTTTTAGGTCTCTTGGGTTTATTCCTAGTGTGAAATTGCTGAGTCATATGGTGACTGTTTTTAACATACAGAATAGCCAAAGCATCTTCTGAAGTGGCTACACCATTTTACAGTCCCACCAGCAATCCGTGAAAGTTCCAGTTTCTCCACATTTTCATCTATACTTGTTATTGTGTGACTTTTTAAACTTAGTCATCTTCATAGATTTGAAGTGGTGTCTTATTGTGGTTTTGATTTGCAGTTCTCTAATAACTAATGATGTTGAACAACTTTTCATGTGTTGACTGGCTGTATGTCTTCCTGGAAAAACGTTTCCTTTGCGCATTTTAAAATTAGGTTATTTGTCTTTTTAGTGTGGAGTTGTAGGAGTTCTTTATGTATTCTGGATATAAGTCCCTTATTAGATATACGATTTGAAAGTATTTTCTCTTAACCTGTGGATTGTCTTTTCATTTTCTTGCTGGTGTCTTTTGAAACACATTTTTTTTTTTAATTTTGATAAAGTCAGCTTACATGTTTTTTCTTTTGTCACTTTTGATTTTGGTGTCATATGTAAGATATCTTTGCCTAATTCAGGGTCATGAAGATTTAGTCCTAAATTTTCTCTTAAGAGTTTTATTGTTTTAGCTCTTACCTTTAATTTTTTTTTAAAGGTTTTATTTATTTATTTGACACAGAGAGATCAGATCACAAGTAGGCTGAGAGGCAGGCAGAGAGAGAGAGGAGGAAGCAGGCTCCCTGCTGAGCAGAGAGCCCAATGTGGGCCTCGATCCCAGGACCCTGAGATCATGACCTGAGCCGAAGGTAGAGGCTTAACCCACTGAGCCACCCAGGCGCCCTAGCTCTTACCTTTAGATGTATAATCTATTTTGAGTTAATTTTTGTATATGGTATAAGATAGAAGTCCAAGTTCATTCTTTTGCATGTGGACATCCAGTTGTTCCAGCATCATTTGTTGAAAAGACTATTCTTTCCTCATTGAATTGTCTTGGCACCCTTGTCAAAGATCCATTGCTCATTAATGTAAGGGTTTATTTCTGGATTCTCAGTTCTGTGCCATTGACCTCTACATCTAAATGTTCTCTATGTCTGTCCTTATGTCAGTACCATATAGCCTTGATTATTGAAGCTTTGTAGTAAGTTTTGAGAACAGTTTTGAGAACAGTTTCCTACTTTGTTCTTCTTTGTCAGAATTGGTTCAGTGATTCTGGGTCCCTTATATTTCCATGCGAATTTTATAGTTAGTCAATTTATGCAAAAGAGAAAAGGCAGCTGGAATTTGGAAAGGGATTGTGTTGACTCTGTAGATCAATTTGGGGGTAATTGCCATCTAAACAGTATTAAATATTCTAGTCCTTGAATATGGGATAGATTTCCATTTATTTAGGTCTTCTTTAATTTCATTCAATGATGTTTTGTAGTTTTCAGTGTACAAGTCTTGTACTTCTTTTGTTACATTTATTTCTAAGTAATTTTTCTTTTTGATGCTCCTGTAAATGGGATTGTTTGCTTAGTTTCTTTTTTCCTATTTTTTAGATTTTATTTATTTATTTGAAAGACAGCGAGAGAGAGCACGAGCAGTAGGGAGGGGCAGAGGGAGAAGCAGACCCCTGCCTGAGCAGGGAGCCCAATGCGGGATTCCATCCCAGGACTCCGGGATCATGAGTGGAATTGAAGGCAGAGGCTTAACGGATGGAGTCACCCAGGTGCTCCTGTTTGCTTAATTTCATTTCATATTGTTCACTACTAGTATATAGAGATACAGCTGATTTTTGTATATCAATCTTGTGTCCTACCCCCCTAGTTGAACTTGTTTTATGTTCTAATAATTCTTTTCTGAATTCCTTAGGATTTTTTATTTATTTTATTTATTTTATTTTTATTTTATTTTTCCCTGTTAGGATTTTAAAAAAAATTCTTTGTCATAGCTTTTTTTCAAAGATAGATTTATCTATCTATCTATCTATCTATCTATCTATCTATCTATCTATCTATTTATTTATCAGGGAGAGAGAGAGAGAATAAACCGGGGAGTAGCCGGCAGAAGGACCCTGGGATCATGACCAGAGCTGAAGGCAGATGCTTAACCCACTGAGCCACCCAGGCGTCCCTCTTAGGATTTATGTGTATGCAGGAGCACATCATCTGGGAATAGAAATACTTTTACTTTTTCCTTTCCAATTTGGATGACTATTATTTCTTCTTCTTACCTAATTTCCCCGGTTAGAACTTCTAGTACAGTGTTGAACAGAAGTGGCAACAGTGGCCATCCTTGTCCTGCTCCTAATCTTAGGAGGAAAACATCCAGTTTTTCACCATTAAGTTTGATGTTAGCTGTGGGTGTTTCATAGATGGCCTCTTACCTTTTTGTCATCCTACTCTCTGAATTTATGGTATGGTAGAAGGAATGTGGACCTCAAAATCAGATTTGGATTTGAATTGATTGTCTTATTAATTCTACCAGGAGATGTTGAGTGTTAGACACCAGCGTATAGAAGAAAATCCCTGCTCCCAAACTACTCTTAATATAGTGAGAGACTCTCATGTGGATAAAACATTTTAGTGTGATAAGTGCTGTGATGAGGGTATGGGCAGGGCTGTGAGGAGTACAGAAAACAGGCCCTTGGGAAGATTGACTTGAGGATTGATGCTTAAATTGGTCTTGAACAATTGGAGATAGTCTTGGAAGAGAGGGAACATGTGCAGAGATGGGATGGTAGCTGGATTCTTTGACCACAGGCCGGTCTGTGAGACTTGAGTGTGGGGTGCTTGCAAGTGAGGGGCTTGAGGTGATCCCAGAGAGGGAACCGGGGCCTTGCAAGCTTCTGAAGGCTTTGTAAGAACTGGATGGTGGTAGGGGAGGAGATGGATTGGTGGTGAGTGAGACCATGAATGGCAAGATCTGGATATAGGAGGTTATGTCTAAGCAGGGAAGAATCAAGGGCCCAAAGTAAAGATGGAAGAAGGGAAGAGGGTCAAGGAAGATTCAGAGGTAGAAGTTACAAGGTATGTTGCACTTGACTGTGAGAGGTGGAAAGAATGGACTCGAAGAGAATGATTCTCGAGTTTCTGATGTGGGATTCTGGGTTGCTTGCTGGACTAAGCTGAGACTTAGTTTTCTCATCTATAAAATGGGAAAAGTACTTCACAGATAACAGTATATGGGAATCTCAGTACAAGCACATGGTTGAAACTCAAGAAATATTCATTCTTTTTGCTTTCCCCCATTATTTCTCTTTCTTCTGTTCCTTAAATGTAAGCCTTCATTAGGTTAGTTCTGCCTTGGAAGTGCTTTTTGTTGCTGGGTCCCATAGTCCCCACTGGTACCCATGTGTGGGTTATTCCCACATCTCACTTTCCACCCTCATCTCTCTCCTAAGTATTTTTCACTGTGTTCTGGGCATCTGCACGGCCTCTTAACTTTCACAAAGGAGAACCATCCCCCAGATCTCTTCTTCCTTATGTTGGTAAGCCTATGAATGCTGCTATCATTTTCTGTCATTCCAGCTTCAAATCATTTTTTCTGGTTGAAAAACACATTTATCTCTCTCTCTCTCTTTTTTTTTTTTAAAAAAGATTTATTTATTTATTTGACACACAGAGAGAGATCACAAGTAGGCAGAGAGGCAGGCAGAGAGAGAGGAGGAAGCAGGCTCCCTGCCGAGCAGAGAGTCCGATGTGGGGCTCGATCCCAGGACCCTGAGATCATGACCTGAGCTGAAGGCAGAGGCTTAACCCACTGAGCCACCCAGGTGCCCCAAAACACATTTATCTCTTATGGTTTCTAGTATTCCAGAGTCATTTTGATGTCTTTCTCTCCTCTCATCTCCTCATATGCAGTGAAATTCGGGCTCTATTTAATCTCCTCCATAACACTGTACACACCTGTTTCCTTTTCTATCCCCATAGTACTTCCTTCCTTCAGGCTTCCATTGTTCGTCATATCTGAAATAAAACACTTGTTCTCTACCTCTGGTTTCTTTCCCTTTTGGTCCACCCTGCAGGCAGGGGCCAGGCTGAGTTTCTAGGAACTGACTTGATCATGACTCTCAGTTGAGTGTCTTCAGTGAGTTCTCCACACCCACTGGATTATTGGTTAAGGCACTGCATGTCCAGGCCCTGTGTTCTTCTCCAGTTTTATCTCCCCACATCCTTGTAGAAAAATGAGAGAGTCTTCCGCACCTTAAGTATCATCTCTGCCTCTTCTTTTGTGGAAAGTATACTTGTTCTCCAAGTCACAGCTCATGGATCCTGCCTGACTTTCATCAAACCAGATAATTCTCCTTCCTCATATCCTGTAGGACTTTGTGCTTCTTTAAAATGATTTGTGTACATATCTTATCTCTCCTACTAGATTTAATCTCTTCCATGATGCCACCTTCATCTCTATAACCCCCAGAATGCCTTTCTCATATTCAATAAATATTTGTTAATAGAATGTACTACATTCTCGTCTTCCTGAAGCATGAGCTTTGATTTTCCAAATGCCTATCCCCAAGGGTCTGTGACACAGCCAGTAAGAGGATGAAGGGCAGCAGACTTTTCCCTGTGGATCTTCTTGTAATTTAATACTGAGGAATATGAGGATATTACAAAGACCCATTCTTATTTATATTCTTGGTAACGAAGTCCAGCAGCATTTGGTGGGTTTGATACAGTCCATATAACATTTAACTCTTTTTGTGGCTTGCTTGGGTATAAGTCATCATTGACTATATGGGAGCTTGAGGGATTGGGAAATGAACCCAAATGCTGTGCAGTTCTGCAGAACTGTAGGTACCAGTCTGGCTTTTTCTTGTAGAATCTAGAACTTATCCTTGTACACTTCTTAGGTACTTTCAGTCAAAGTAAATAGCCAGGTGATTCGTTTGGGAAATTACACAAGGTATTCTGGCCCTCCACTGCCCTTCCCTGGAGGCTTCTCCCGAAGGCTACCTCGGCTGGGTTTGGAAGGAGGTAGCTCTCAGTCCCAGTTTCCGATGAGTGATTTCCAGGAACTGAGAAGGGAAGCAAGGATAGAAAGAGCTAGGTAGTTTCTGTCTTGGACTCAAAAACCTCAATCCGCAGTTCCTCCAGCACTGTCTCCTGGCAGCCAGACAAGGAAGGAGAGAAACTGTGAAGGGTGCCAGGGTGCCAATAGAGCATCCGAGTCCTTGGCAGAGCTCAGAATAGCATTCACAGCTCTCAGTGATTCATTGTGTGCAGGCCTGCCCACCCATGATCTGAGCGGCTGAGGACAGGGTGAGTCAGGCCTCCAGCAGCTTCCTTTCCTGCCTTAAATTCTGTGCCCTTCCCCAGCTTGCTGGGCTATGGAGCAGAGGGGAGGCCAGTGAGGCAGGAGGCAGTGCCAGCCAGGAGAGACACGGCTCTGATCCATTCCTTTTTGAAGGGGTTCCTGCTCCTGTCTACACTAAGCCCTAAGGAAATAGGGAGAAGAAGAGGAATCCTGATATTTGGAAGGTAGCCGTCGTTTTAGAGACCTATCTAAATCTGGGGCCTATTTTTTTTGGTTAAGATTTTATTTATCTATATATATAGAGAGAGACCCCGAGAGAAGCAGACTCCCTGCAGAGCAGGAAGCCTGATTCGGGGCTTCATCCTGGGACCCTGAGACCACAACCTGAACTGAAGGCAGACACCCAGCCGACTGAGCTACTTAGCCCCATTCTCTGGACACGCTTCTATGGTGATCTCTATGATATCCCTCAGTGTTCTGCCCTTCTTAAATCTGATCTGCATTCTGTTCTCTTTGTCCCATTCTTCTCTCTTAATTCTTTTCTCTCTCCCCTTGCTCAGCAAGAATTATATTTATGTATGAAATCACAGCTGTTGGATTTTTCCTTTTCAGGATAGCTTTTCAACCAGGTATGTCAAATCTCTTGATTGGTCCTCCCCTATCACTAGCCCTAACTCAGAGGATATTACCAACACCAAATTATCTCAACACCAAATCCTGGTGTTCTCAGCACTAAACCCCCCTAGTATGGGTCCAGGCCTGGAGTTTACCACATTTGTGCCCTTTGACCTGCAGCAGAATCCCTGGTTGAAATATCATTCTAATGCCATACTTGGCTTAAAAATGGGTCATTCTTCATCTGGTCAACCCGAGACAGGCCACAGGTCTCCTTTAGCTAAGCTTCCCATGCTCCCATCACTGCACAGCTCTTGCTGTGTATCCCACTTTCTGTTTGTAGCAAGGCATTTTTTTTCTCTCTTGCCACTTTCCCAGCACTGATTTTCTTGGATTCACTCAAGTTCAAACTGTGACATGTCCATGTTCCTCTTCCACAGTGGGAGTTCCTTGCCTTCTAGCTCTGCATGTGTCTTGTCACCCGAATCATTTCAGGATGCTTTAGAGAAATCCAGGCACAGCTAGGTTGGGTGACTTGTCTAGAATGACAGAGCATTGTCTGAATGAGAGTGATAATTTACTGCGTTAGAGGTTTTCTGTTTTCCCTTTCTTGTGGGTGCATGGCATCCATGCTCTGAGGAGAAGGCAGCTTTCCTAATAAAACATTCAAGTGCATTTATTTCCAAAAAGAGCTAGACAAGATGAAGCATGGGGGGCTGTGTTGATTACACCATGAGTGAGGATGGGGAACAGGAGGAGGTTGGGTTTAATGCTTCACTTTTGTACAGGGTCAACACTGTCATAAATATGACCCGGTCTCTGGATCAAAGTTAATTCTAAGCCCTACTGGATGATCCACATATTCCAGATATGTTACACAATATTTTAAAGCACAAGGCATAGTTATTTAAAATTCACTGTGATGGGATAATTGCGGGGTGCTTCAATGTGAAGTGTTTTTGTTTGTTTGGTTGTTTTTTGTTTTTTGTTTTTTTGTTGTTGTTTTTTTCTGTAGTTCAATTGCTTTATTCCACCCCAAAGCGGGGAGTGCGTTTCCTGTGTAGCGGCACACGACGCGAGATGAGAGGGTCAGAAGTCAGGGTCTCACTTATGAGGGGTCAGCCCCTGACAGGCATGTTGATGTAGACTTTGTCATCTTCTAGGCTGGGCCTGTGGTGTGGGCAAGCACACACAAACACGACTGCAATGATGAACAGCGACGCCACGGCGTCCGCGGCCATGAGCCCTGCCAGCACTGACAGAGAGACGGGCCCACATCCGGAACAGGAACCTGGAGGGTGGGGGCCCGGGCAAGAAGGTGGTTGGGAAGGTTCCAGACCCTCAGGGCTGCACCGGGGGCCAATGGGGCCTGAAGGAGCCCCAGGGAGGGAGGCGGGAGTGTCTGAGATTCCCTGAGGTTGACCTGGGGTCCCCAGAGCGGCAGCCACTGGGAGCAAAAGCAGGAGCAGGATGACACCTGAAGGGGCCATGGTGGGCAAAAGGCTTTGGTCCAGAGAAGTCCTGAGGAACAGCGGGGGAGTAAAACAGCAGCAGTAACGGATGTCACCCTGCTGCTGGCAAGGTCACCTGCTTCCCCGGGTCCCCGGGCGGAGCAGGAATTCCCCACGTGCGGGGATTCCGAGCGCTCCACGCCCGGCCGCGCGCCCCGCCTCGGAGCGGGACACCTGCGGCACGCCGCCGGGGAGAGGAAGGGGTGGATGGAAGATTCCCTGTTTGTTTGTTTTAAAGATTTTATTTATTTCACAGAGGGAGAGAGATCACAAGGAGGCAGAGAGGCAGGCAGACAGAGAGAGAATGTGAAGTGTTTTTAAGTAGCTTTCATTTTTATCATTAGAGCAACACCATGAAATAGGTAGGACAGAGATATAGGCCCACTGTAAAGTGAGGACCCTGAGGCAAAGGGGAATGAATGAATGAATGAATAAATGAATGAATGAATGAATGAATGTGGCCATTCAGCATTTACTCCAAAGAGCACAGACTTGGTTAGCACAATTGAGATTAGATCCCTTCACCTGCGTTTGATTTCTATCACACTGTTCTTTTTTCGGGAAACTTCTTTCACTTAACTGATGAGACCAGTCCATCCCCAGAAGGACCTGTGCCCTGAGTGGTTTTATTAAAGCCATAATGTGTTTCTCTGAATTATCCACATGCTCTTCCCAACAGTGGTGCATATGCCATCTGGAATTTATACTAAGTCCTGAGAGCAGGCTCCCTTCTGCAGTCCCTCAAGACTCAACTCCTCTGACTCTGTCCACACTTTCCCAGACCCACTCCTGTGAGCATCCACTTGACTTTCTCCTGACCGTGCCACTTCCCATCTAATTGGCTCCTTATCTTGTCAGCTCCCTGGCCTGTGGGGGTAGGAGACGGGAACAGGGCACTGCTTGCTCTCTGGGCTTCCCTTCGTTCTGTAAGTACTTCTTGAACACCTGCTATGTGTTGGGTTCTCTAGTTACACTGACTATCATCATCATGTCTATCTAGTGACTTCAAGGAAGCCCTCCCTCTTCCTGTAATAAGTTCAGTTCTGGGCTAAGAGCGTCCCACCCTCTTTATTACCATCACTGCCAAGGAGTTGAGTATCTGTGTTAGTAACCGTCCACACATCCCAACCTTCTAGTTCTCTAGACCTTCAGTTCAGTACCTGCATTTACAGGATTGTAGCTACCATGGGGGCAGGTAGGCTCATTGGACTTCCTAATCAAGTGGGAGTGTCCCTCCTCCCATCTTTTCAGCTCAAAATCTCTCTAACCACGTTTCATAGGATTGACAGGCTATGATCATGGCTTTCCTCTCCTTGTCCTTGCCCTTGCCCTTGACAGTCATTAGTAATGACTAATCAATGACCAGAGTACTTAATCAAACTGAGTCTGGACACAGATTTGAAGGTCCTCAGTGTGAAACACTAGTGCCGCTACATCTTACCATATTTGGCTTAAGGAGTTACAACTGTTTTCAAAACCCTTTCAGACCGCCACTTCTTTCTCTCCTTCCTACCTACACTTATCCTGACCTCCAAGCCCTAGACCTCTCATTATGCCAGTCACCCCAGGCTGCCTTCTCTTATTGCTTCACAGAGCTCAGAAAATCCCACGATTGACCATTTCAAAGATGTGCCTTTGATGGTCCAAGGATGCCTCACTGTTGGATTTTTGTTACACTCATCCTAGGCATCCTTAGAAGCCAGCCCCTGCCCTAAGTTTTTTCCACTCTCCTCCACTTGAAGTGCCAAGCACTCATGGCTGGGCCGTAGCACGGCCATGGAATTCTTCCTCTGTTGGCTCCCTGTGTCACATTTGGCAGCAGATGGGCCGTCATTGAGCCATCAGAGAGAGTCTCACTTCTGATCTTATTGATGAGTAGGAAGCCATATTCATTCTTCTCCACTAAAAAATGCACTTCTGACCTCCTCCTACCTTTTCCCCTTCACTTCTGTCTGCATTGTCCTGACCCTTTGCCAGGTTTCTCTACTCTGCTCCCCCTGGCATCTTCTTCTGCTCACTTCAGTTCACTCTTCTTTCTCTTTCTAGTCTCTAGTCTCCTCCATGCTAGTGGTTCTTCTACTTCAGTCTCTCCTAACCTAAAAAACAGATAAAATGAATCAAAATGATGCCCCCCCCTTCATCTTCATTGTTAAATGAATTGAAAATCATCTGCACCCTAAATAATAGAGTGACCACCCTCTGCCCCACTCTGATACTCCCTCTCCCCCTCGCAGCCATCAGCTTCTGCTACTCCGCCAAAGAACCCCTCCCCGGTGCCCCCTCCTCTTCATTCCCATCCTGTGGCCGCTGTTCGGGGCCAGACCTTGCCTACCTCTCACCTAGCTGTCCAGAAGCCACTGCCACTTCTTCCAGTCTATTTTACACATTGATGTCTAGCTAATCAGTCTCAGGGACAGCTTTGAGAACTTCATTCTGCTCAAAATTAAGTGGAAAAGCCCCACTTTGGCAATCACGGCCCCCTGGTCCTGGTCTTCTCTTACCTTTGCAGCTACCTCTCTACTTGGATTCTTCAGGCAAACTAGACTCTGTACTGAAATGTACCCTCTGTTCTTCCTCTTGACCTTGATTCATGCCTTCTCTTCTGGAGCAGCCTTGCTTTCTTATCTGTCCTTTACTGCCCGGCTCAAGTTCCCTCGCCTCCACAAATTCTTTAGTGATCCCCACAACCAGCTGTGATCTCTTCTCTGAATCTCCTGAAGCACATTTTTGGAACTTCCTGAAAGCGCTGTCATATTACTACTATTTGGTCTATTTCTGGCCACTGATCTCCTTGAGGATAAAGATTATATACTTTTAATTTTATCTACCATCTCAGCCCAGTGTCTAGGGCAGAGCTTCACATTATTGCTGAGTGCTTGCTCAGTGCACATGAGATGTCCAGTGTTTAATCACTCTGAGCCCAAGGTCTCAGAGTGGTGGCCCACAGCTCATATAGTAATCCCCGATGCATTCTGTGCAGCCGCTCTAGAGCTGGTTTTCATTTTTGTTTTTGTTTTTGTTTTTTTGGTGGTGGTAAATTATGTAAAATATAAAATTTGCCATTTTAGCTATTTTTAAGTGTGCAATTCAGTGGCATTAATTACACTCACAGTGTTGTGCAACCGTCACCACCATCTATTTCTACAAGATTTTCATCACCCCAAACAGAATCTCTATAACTTTAAAGATTTTTTTTTTTATTTATTCATTTGACACANTTAAAGATTTTATTTATTCATTTGACACAGAGAGAGAGATTACAAGTAGGCAGAGAGGCAGGCAGAGAGAGAGGAGAGAGGAGGAAGCAGGCTCCCTGCTGAGCAGAGAGCCCGATGTGGGCCTCGATCCCAGGACCCTGGGATCATGACCTGAGCTGAAGGCAGCGGCTTTAACCCACTGAGCCACCCAGGCGCCCGAATCTCTATAACTTTAAGCAAAAATTCCCCAGCTCCTGCTAACCTCCAATCTACTTTCTATGAATTTGCCTCTCCTAGATATTGCATATGGTGGACTCAAACAATATCTGTGCTTCTGTGTCTGGTTTATTCTACTTAGTGTAATGTTTTCAGGGTTCGCCCATTATGTAGCATGTAGCAATATTTCATTCCTTTTTATGGCTGAATAATATCCCGTCTGTGGTGTCGATAGACCACATTTTGTTTATCCATTCATCTACTGATGACACTTGGGCTGTTCCTACCTTTGGCTCTTGTGAATAATGCTACAAGCACTGGCATAACAAATATCCATTGAGTCCCATCTTTTAATTCTTTTGGGTATATACCTGGGGGTGAAAATGCTAGGCCAGATGGTAATTCTATGTTAAACTTTTTGACGAATCCACTCTGGAGTATTTAAAATTTAAAGTACGCAGCAACTTTAAAAAAGGAAGGATTACATTAGATTAGTTTTTTTTTTTTTCAACTTCTCTTGGGGAAAAGGGAAAAAAAAGAATTGGGTCTACCAGGCCCACCTCTGTAGGGATATAATCTGCTGGGAATAAGTGAGGACTACTCCCTGTAGATGCCGTGTCTGGTCTCCAGCTCAAAAAGGTCCCCCCTGAGGGGCATCAGACTGGGTATTCTCTGCCGGGGCCCAGTCTAAGCCTTTCTTCTGGTTCCTTCCTTTCATTATGTCTTCTCAGCTCTTCCATACAACCACTCTTTCCTTCCTGTGTTCGTTTTCACTCCATGTTCTTTGAGTTCATACTGTTCCTTTTCTTTTCTAGGCTGTAATTGTCTTTAAGGCAGAGTGGGCGCCTGGGTGGCTCAGTAGGTTAAAGCCTCTGCTTTCCGCTCAGGTCATGATCTCAGCGTCCTGGGATCGAGGCCCACGTCGGGCTCTCTGCTCAGCAGGGAGCCTACTTCCTCCTCTCCCTGTCTCTCTCCTGCCTCTCTGCCTACTTGTAATCTCTCTCTCTGTGTCAAATAAATAAATAAAATCTTTAAAAAAAAAAAAAAAAGGCAGAGTACCTATCTTTTTTTTTTTAATCTCAGATTTGTCAGGACCAATGGGCACACTGTTGGTACCCAAAGTCTTAGTTATATTACATTTTGAAATGGAATATCTGAGTTTTAGGGAAGATCTAATTTATACAGTTATGACTAACAAGTCAACCAATTGCTACACTGCACTGTGGAACTTTATAAGAAAAGGGGAAAAAGTCTAAAATTGGGAAATGAATTACAGATGACAGGCAATGAGGGAAGAACTAACCACTTCCTCATTTAAAATATTTCTTCATAAGGCTTTCTTTCTTTCTTTCTTTCTTTCTTTCTTTCTTTCTTTCTTTCTTTCTTTCTTTCTTTCTTTTTTATCACTGTAGGCTGTAGTCTGATGAAAATCATCTAAAAGATGATTTATGGAAAACTGACTTACAGTGTCATAGAGCAAGTTTATATGAAATAGAATTAAGATGTCATATCTATATCCATGTGCAAAAAAACCCTGAATCATTACCTCACATCATATACAGAAAATAACTCAGAATGGGTCACCACCTATAAAATTCTTGGGTCACCACCTATAAAACTATAAAACTCTTTATTTTTTTTTTAAATATTTTATTTATTTATTTGTGTGGGGATGAGTGAGAGAGCACTAGCTGGGTGTGGGGGAGAGGCAGAGGGAGAAGCAGACTCCTTGCTGAGCAGGGAACCCAATGTGGGGCTCAATCCCAGGACCCTGGGATCACGACCTGAGCTGAAGGCAGATGCGTAACTGACTGAGCCAACGAGGTGCCCCAAAACTATAAAACTCTTAAAAATAGACAGAGGAGTAAATCTTTATGATGCTGATTCAGGCAGTGGTTTCTTAAATATCCACCCAAAGTACAAGCAACAAAAGAAAAATAAATTGGACTTCATCAAATTGAAAACTTTTGTGTTTCAAAGGATACCATCCAGAAAGTCTAAAAGCTCACAGAATAGGAAAATTATTTGCAAATCATATATCTGATAAGGAGCTTATATCCAGAATATATAAGGAGCTTTTACAAATCAACAATAAAAAGACAAATAACCCAATTTAAAATTAGGCAAAGGATCTGTAGAGCTATTTCTCCAAAGAAATTATACCAGGAGCCAATAAGCACATAAAAAAGCTCAACATCCTTAGTCATGGGGGAAACACAAATCAAAATCACAATGAGATACCCGCTTCATATCCATTAGGATGATTGTAATAAAAAAACCAAAATAATAAGTGGTAGAGAATTTATGGAGAAGTTGGAAACCTCCTACATTGCTGGTAGGATTGTAAATGGTATAGCCACCTTGAAAAGTAGCCTGGTGCTTCCTCAAAATGTTAAACATAGAGTTAACCATATGACCCAGCAATTCCACTCTTAGGTGTAGACACAAGAGGATGAAAACGTATGTCCACATAAGTGTTCATTGCAGCATTATTCAGAATAGCCATAAGATTGGAAACCACATTAATTTCCATCAGCTAATGAATGGATAAACGAAACTGGTATACACACATCATGGAATATTATTCAGCCATGAAAAGGAATGACATATTGCTACATGCCCTAACATCAATACATCTTATAAACATTGTGCCAAGTGAAAAAAGTCAGACACAAGAGACCACAGATTGTAGGATTCCATATATATGAAATGTTCACAGTGGGCAAAACTATAGAGATAGAAAGTAGATGAGCATTTGGGGCTGGAAAGAGGAGTGGGGAATGGGGCGTAACTGCTGATGGGTACAGAGTTTCTTTGGGGGATAATGAAAATGTTCTAAAATTAGACTGAGAGATGCTTACACAATTCTGAACATATTAAAAACCACTGAACTATTAAAAAAAAGGAAAAAAGGAAAAGAAACAGAGGACTCAGACATAAAATGTTCTTCATTCCTTTTACATAACTACTAAAATACACAGAACTCAAGGATGACAAAAGGAAGCATGTCTGAATTGGTTTGGACTAAAGCACTTACAGATGACCTGGGATGGTGTGTTGAGTTTGCTTTAAAACTCAAGGCTTGCGGGCGCCTGGGTGGCTCAGTGGGTTAAAGCCTCTGCTTTCAGCTCAGGTCATGATCTCAGGGTCCTGGGATCGAGGCCCGCGTCGGGCTCCCTGCTCAGCGGGGAGCCTGCTTCCCCCCATCTCTCTGCCTGCCTCTCTGCCTCCTTGTGATCTCTCTCCCTCTGTGAAATAAATAAAAATAAAATCTTTAAAAAAAAAAAAACCAAAAACTCAAGGCTTGCCCCAGGCACCCCTCCATGCAGAATAAACGTCGGGGGAGGACTGATGAAATAAAATGGGCAAAATGTTGGTAGTTGTTGGGGCTGCGGGGTGGGCACATAGGAGTTCCTTATACTGCTCTATTTTTGTGATTTTTAAAAAATTTGTTCATAATAAGTTAAAAAAAAAAAAGACAGCCAAATCATCTGCAGTTCAGTGGATGCCCACAAGATCTGTCTGAGTTTTGGGGGAGTTCTGTGTGGAAGGCCGTGACCGTGGACTCCATGAGGTTATCCCTACGCACGTGTATTTCTGTGAACAGGGAGGAATGGGGTTACCTGAAGGAGAGGCCAGAGCACTTTGGGGGATGTACCCATTTTCTACAGCTGTTGTTTGAAGTACTACAAACCAGGTGGGCAGAGGGTTTTAAAACAACAGAAATCTCTTCTCTCACTGTTTGGGAAGCTCACGTGTCTGTGAGTCCCGACTCTGTCTTGGGCTTGTGGGGAGGATCCTTCCTTGCCTCTTGCAGCTTCCGGAACTGGCGGCAGTCCTTGGAGCTCCTGACTTACAGAGGCAGCCCTCCAGTCTGCCCCCATTGTCACGTGGGGTTCCCCTTGTGTCTCTTTGCATTGTCTCCCCTCTGTGAGAGTCTGTCTCTGCTTCTGTTTCTCTACTAAACAGGGCACCACTCATCCTGTGTCAGGACCCATCCTGATCGAGTATGACCTCATCTTAACTTGATTACATCTGCGAAGACCCTATTTCCGAATAAGGTCACGTTCACAGGTTGGGGGGGAGGTTAGGACTTCAACATATCTTTTGCTGGGGGAGGCACACCACTGAACCCGTGAAAGGACATGGGCAGATTGAGCAGCAGGGTCGCCAGGTTCTCGGCAGTGCACGGTTTTGCTGTGACTCTTCAGCTCTCCAGCAGGCAGGCGATGGTGGACACAGTGCTCACGATGACTAGACTTACCCAAAATGCTTCACTCCCTGGCCAACTTTATCTTTTCCAAACTGAGACAAGCCTTTTCTGGGACCCACTTCCCATTTGGCAGCCTTGACTGATGAGCGATCCACCTAGACTTTCCATTCTGTTACTTCCTTTCACCAGAATGTTCTTGGGGATGATTCTAACCAGTATTCACTTAAGATCTGTTTCAGGAAAGGTCAGTTTCTTACTCTTTGACAGAGACATGTACATCACTTTTAGAGTTTATCTTTTGAGCTGGCTGCTGAAGTTATTTTAGACTCTACAGTTAAATTGACCCAGAAATCATTCCTCTTTTGAAACTGCCTCTGAAATGTTATTCACTCCGACTCTTTAACTGAGGATTACGTTGTCCTGTTTCTTGCTCTGTAATCTTACTCTGGCCTTTGACCAAAAGCGATAGAATTGGAACTCTATGTTAAGTGGTACTTAAAATATATATAATTTTATTCTAGTAAATGCAATATCTGATAATTTCCATGTACTCTCAGATAGTCATCTCGAGAGTTTCATGGGGGAAGTGCACACTCCTACATACTTGGTGACCTGTGTGGGCTGCGGGCTGTTGGTTACTTTCTGGAAGATGTTGGGGAAGGGACTCATGCCCTTCCTCCATAGCCACCTTTATTTTTATTTTTTAAGCTTTTGTTATTTTTTTAAAAAGATTTTTGTGTTTATATATTTATTTAAGAGAGAGAGAGAGAGCACAAGCAGAGGGAGGGGCAGGAGAGGACAGGTAGGAGAGGGACAGCTCAGAGTCCCACGTGGGGCTCGATCCCACACACCTGAGATCATGACCTGAGCTGAAATCAAGAGTTGGATACTTAACGGACTGAGCCACCCAGGCGCCCCTGCACAGCTTTCTCTAAGCTGTGTTTTAGCTTTAGTCAGGAGGAGTGATTATCAGCTCATGTGTTTTCCTCTCCCCGCTTCCCGTGCGGGGAGTTGAGGGCCAGAGTGAACTTGGGTGCTGGTCTGGGAAGGTTGGATTTGGACCACCGTGGTTCCTGGGCAGAGATAAAGACCGATGAGCACAAGATGCCATATTGATCCTGGGCTCCCCCATCCCCGCGTACAAGTGGAGGTTCAGTGAATCGCCGTATCCAAACAAGGCTGCTAGTGATATTTTAACAGCTTCCGTGTATTGCCCGCATCCTACAGGCTAGGCACTGTGCTAACAGCTTTACATGCATTGGGTACCTGCCAACTACCCTCAATTTCTGTCCTGTGTTTGAGCGTAATTCATCCTTTACCTTGGGTGGGCTCTTCCGTGTTGCTTTTCAAAATCCAGATTTACAAAAGGCTCTCGGTTTTACAGTAAAGCTCATTTCTCCCTCTTCCTATGGTGCAATTAATATACTGTATACAATTTGTAGAAAGTCTGTTTACAAAGGGCTTTGTTAGAAGATTCCTTTTCTTGAAAGCACAGAAACACAAATAACAGAAAGACTCGGAATGCATTGATAGCTCACTTATCGCAAGCAATATTTAATGCAATAGAATTAATTGTACTACTAGAAAGGACTGAGACCGAGGTCCTAGGAGCTTTTTATAACTGCATTGAAAGGATCCATAGACTCACCCCTGACATCCAGTCAGAACCGTACCTAACCCACAATAGAGCCAGGGTGATTTTTTTTTTTTTTTTGAAAGCTATCCATTAAAAAAGATCTTCTGAGGCGAGCCCATTATTTCCTTTGTTAGTTTGGATCAGAGTCTAAAACCCTGACGAGTCAAAGTTCCTTTGCGCTCTTGCTATGATTTGAGCCTGTTCCTTTTATGTCATGTTCTCAGTGGAGATGGAAAAGACAGAGTCACCTTCCAGTGTATCTGTTCCTGTTCCATTCCTGAGAACTGCCGCTAACTGGCACATTTAAATAATTGCCACCTTCTCTTCCAGTGTGTGTTTCTGACCTCCTGTTTATTTTCTGTTTTCTATTAGAGTATTTGGTTTCTCAATGTTTCTTTTAAAAAGTTGCACCTCAGTGTGTTCACATTCTAATGCCTCTAGCTTGTTTCATATCTCCTTTTTCTTGAAAGTCACAGGGAAGTGAGGGTTCGGTAAATGGCTGAAGACTCTGTGGAGAAGGAGGCAAGGGAAGTCGTAGTGTTAACTTGCAGGCGCTCAGAAATCCCCAGCCTTCTTCAGGCCAAGGGCTGTCCAGATGGGGGCTTCTGCTTATTTCAGGTCACTTTCTGAGCCCACAGTGTGCACATTCAGTAAACATAACATCCCCGAGCAACCTGGAATTCGGAGGGAACCTCAGCTTGTTACTTTATCGTCTTTATCCCAAGTCCTTGCCAGTATTCTTAAAAATGACACAGATTCGGGCGCCTGGGTAGCTCAGTGGGTTAAAGCTGCTGCCTTCGGCTCAGGTCATGATNTTTTTTTTTTTTTCTGAGTAATGTGATTTTTTTTTTTAATTTTATTTTTATTATTTGCCCAAGGGGTACAGGTCTGTGAATTAAAAATGACACAGATTCGGGCGCCTGGGTGGCTCAGTGGGTTAAAGCCGCTGCCTTCGGCTCAGGTCATGATCCCAGGGTCCTGGGATCGAGGCCCACATCGGGCTCTCTGCTCGGCGGGGAGCCTGCTTCCTCCTCTCTCCTCTCTCTCTGCCTGCCTCTCTGCCTACTTGTAATCTCTCTCTCTGTGTCAAATGAATAAATAAAATCTTAAAAAAAAATGACACAGATTCTAGATGAGTGGCCCTGCCAAGAGTTTGACCTGCCATCAACCTCTGCTTTAGCCTGAACAACAGCTACCAGACCCCACCTCTTGTCCTGCGATGCAGTTTAAAGACACAAGGAAATAGAACCAACCTCGCAAATTCTGGGCCAGCTGTAAGGGACCTGCGGCACCAGTTGGACCATCGTTCCTCCCGGGCAGGTGTCCTGGGTGTGGCCCGCACCACCACAGATGGCGTACAAACAACATTTAAGAAGGGTTAACCGCAGCCATGATTCTGTGTTCACATGTATTAGAAAAAAGATAACAGACTCATCGACCCAAGAGTCAACTTTTGAAAACTATGCAATAGGTAAATAGAGGAGGCAGCAGGTGGCCATGGAGAGACCTGTGAAGGTGGGACCCACCTGGCTCAGGTAGGAGCCCCTGCTGGAGAGGGTGCGGAGACCCTGGGCCCCCTCTCTGCTAGCCGTTCCTGCCTCGTCCCTGCTCTGCTGGTCCTCTTGTTCCTTCTTCATCACTCCCTCTCTCCGGTCTCCAAGATGCCCCTCTTCTGGGCTTGTTCCTCCTCCCCTCCCTTCCTTAAGGCATCTCTGGTGGTCCTCTGGGTTTTAAGAGGAAGAAGGAAGGAAGCTCACATTTATTGACCATTAATTATTTGCTGGAAGGTCACAGACTGAAGTGAGGTGTCAGCTGCTAGTGAGACTTTGGATGATTTCTCAGGAGTGCTTCTCAAATTTTCATGTGTCTGTGATTAGGAAGCACCTGGAGATCTGGTTAAAATGCAGATCCGGGGGCACCTGGGTGGCTCAGGGGGTTAAAGCCTCTGCCTGGGCGCCTGGGTGGCTCAGTGGGTTAAAGCCTCTGCTTTCGGCTCAGGTCATGATCTCAGGGTCCTGGGATCGAGGCCCACATCCAGTTCTTCGCTCGGCGGGGAGCCTGCTTCCCTCTCTCTCTCTCTCTCTGCCTGCCTCTCTGCCTCCTTGTGATCTCTCCCTCTGTGAAATAAATAAATAAAATCTTAAAAAAAAAAAAAGCCTCTGCCTTCGGCTCAGGTCATGATCTGGGGGTCCTGGGATCGAGGCCCGCATCGGGCTCCTTGCTCAGTGGGGAGCCTGCTTCCTCCTCTCTCTCTGCCTACTTGTGATCTCTCTCTATCAAATAAATAAATAAAAAATCTTAAAAAAAAAAAAAAAGCAGATCCTGGAGGGTAGGTCTGGGGTGGGGCTGAGATTTTTACATTTCTAACAAGCTCCCAGATGCTGCCGCGGCTGCTGGTCCATGGCCCACGCGGAGTAGCAGGGGTTGAAGGTGGGGCTCTGCTTTAGATAACTAAGAACAGAGAAGGGTATTTATAGGAAGAGGAGGAGTTCTGAAACCACCTCTTTCATCTGCAGTGAAACCAATATAATTATTAAGAACACTGTTTACAAGTCCGGCGTGTCTCGTTCTATGGAAGGACTACGAGATAGTTCCTTATACCGACCGAGGCCGTTTGTAATGAAAACTTTTGGCTCACATTGTTGCCAGGGCGCTGCCCAGGGAACCAGCCCCACACAGGGAGTGTGTAACCTAATATTACTGTGTGTGAATAATGAGCTCCGACCTGGGAGGGTAGGAGGGCTTCGGTTTCTCGCCCTTGCTCAGGGGGCAGGCTAGCCCCCTGGTCTGGTCAGGCAAACCTGGGTGCGTTCCTCCCCCACCTGGGGCTGCTTCAGAGCCCCTTTGTCTGGGGACAGAAAACTGGATTGTTGACTCGTTCAGAGTGTATCGGTATGTTCACGTCTGTTTGGTTATGAGAACCAGAACTGCCAGCTTGTTCTGAAGGTTACAATAGATACAGGATTATAAAACAAGCCAGCTAAATAGAACAGGACCCGGATGGAGGTCACGTTCAAACTCGGGGACTTTCTCCAGGGCCATGCTGTTTAGAAGGCAATGACCCCTGATGTTATTTTACCTGCAGAGATGAGAGGAAGGTTCTTGTGCCACACTGTGGCTTTCCAGTGTCCTTTCCGTTCGGGCAGAGACACCTACAGAAGGCAAGGCTGTCTTTTCTTTGAGATTCAGCAGCAGCCCGACCCTAAGCAAAAATCAAGCCTTCCCGGTGACCCGAGGAGCCATGTGATTGTAGAATACAGAGTGCTAAAAAGGTTCCTGGGGGTCACCTAACACAGTTGTGTTTCATTTTCCGGGGGGTCGTTGTACTCCGAATTCTCTTCCACCAAAACACACCCATTCACTGTCTTGCATGTAATTTCCAGGGATTATTAACAGGTTCCCTAACGAACCCACAGATTCCAGGTTAAAGACCTCTGATGTAGTACATTTATTTCTTTTTATAGATGAGAAAATTGAGGCCCAGAGAGAAGCTGACTAACCATTGGCCGCATAGCAATGCTCATGATGACTAAGTTAGACCTGAGGATGTAAGTACCACGGGGGTGCATGGGGAAGCCAGGGGCGAGGCTCCCTGCCTGACGGCTTCCTGATGGCCCCGAGAAGCACACGGGCCAAGAGCTTTTGGATAGAGTGAGAACTTGTAGCTGGGAGAAACTCAATATCTAACCAAAGAACATTTGAAGAAAAGTAGAAATAATCGAGCCAGAATCTTACTGGATCTGGATTTTATGATGTGTTCAAAAGATGTAAGTGAGGAGCCCTGCTGCTACTTGGTAGCTGTGCGCTAAGCTGCAGTTTGGGGGTGTTTTAGGGCAGGTAATAAATTCCTTTCAGAGTTTGAATTCACATACCCACGTGAATCTTCCACATCCCTGAAAACTTACATAGGCAAGATGCCCCATTGCAAGGGAAGTCGCAGTTTGGCAACACACTTGGGGTCCAGCAGTCCCTGGCACGGTCTCGATGCTCTACTAATACTTATTTATTTGAATAAAGGGGCTGTATTTAACATCATTGTAGTTTTCTGGGGAAGGGAGATGCAGGAAACCAGAGGGAGACCAGGACACGGTGTGCGAGTAAACAGTGAAAGGTAGGGTTCCTAGTGAGGAACGTAGTCTTGCAAACACATGCCACCAAAAGGAGCCAGATACAGAAGACTACATACTCGAGCCCAAGGCAGATGCTTAACCGACTGAGCCACCCAGGTGCCCCGACCCGGATCTTTTTCAAGAGAGATCCAGGGTCCAAGGAGAATTTTCTGGGCTTATTCTTACACGTGGTGAAGGAGACAATATGTCAGAATATGAAC
Source organism: Ailurus styani (assembly GCA_002007465.1). NCBI lineage: Eukaryota > Metazoa > Chordata > Mammalia > Carnivora > Ailuridae > Ailurus > Ailurus styani. The sequence continues at coordinate 2,527,299 of LNAC01000057.1, forward strand.
CTAGTAAGGTATTAACCAACAGTGGGGTCACTTGGGATGGATCTGGGAAATCCACCTGCTCACGGCACCTTCAGAAACAGGTGGGTGATAATCAGAGCCAAGAACTGTGTCACTCCAGTGAAGTGACCAGCCACTGACCAGCCCCTGTAGCCCACATTAGGGCGTCTGGCCCGTCTGCCCCATTGAAGCCACAGGAAGCCTAGAGGGTGTTACTCCACAATGTATGATGAGGGCATCCTGAGCCTTTGCTCCCTTCCCCATCCACGTGCCTGGGCGAAACTGGATTTTCAGCTATGACTGCTGCATCAATGAAGTAGACATCCCAGTTCCTCTGTAATAAACCTCAGTAGGTTATAGATTTCCATACACCAAACTCGTATCAAGAAACACCATTACTTTGAGTGAAAAAAGGGAAGTCACATACAATATGGTTCCTTTCATGGAAGTAGTAAAGCCAGGCAAAACTAGTCAAAGCCTTGTTTAGGGACAGAAACAAGACAGGAAACAGATACTACATACTGTAGGAGGTGGTCTCTGGGAGCAGGAGAGGGCAGTGGGGAGGGGCGCAGGGAAAGTATCAGGAATGCTCTGTATTTTATCCTAGGGGGTAGGTACACAGCTGTGTATTTTATTCCTTAAACTGTATATATACACATCGTATGTACTCCTTTATTTTTATGCAGTGCTCATAGTCTAAAAACAAAAGTGCAATATAATATCTTAATGCAACATTTTATGTTGGGATTTCTTTGTGCTTTATTTTTTTTTAAAGATTTATTTATTAGAGAGAGAGAGAGAGAGAGCACATGCAAGCAGGGGAAGGGGTGAGGGAGAGGGAGAGGAGCAGACTCCTCACTAAGCCTGGAGCCCGATGCAGAGCTCCACGTGGGGCTCGATCTCATGACCCTGAGATCACAACCTGAGCTGAAACCAAGAGTCAGAAGCTTAACCGACTGAGCCCCTTTGGGCTTGATTTTTAGAAGTATATTCTGTGATTTAAAATTTTAAAAAATATATCAGACTAAGCTGGCAACTTTGAATTTTTGGAAGGACACATCATTTTGAGATTCTGCCCCCTTTACTTTTTTGGTGTTAAACTGCCCTTTCCTTTGAAGGCATTTTAATGAAATGTTGGTGATAATAACATTATATCTGGACTATACTCCCTCTGCAGGAAGAACATCAAGGATGGTATCTGGAGGAAAATCTTCCCAGTGGGCGGAACTTCAGCACATCACCTGTTTGCTTGTTTTGCCTAGAAGGAGAGACAGCTAGAGGTATGGGTTTACTTGTGGATTGTGGCTAATGGTTTGGCTGCATGGTCAGGGACTTGGAAGGACCATGACTGGAGAATTGATGGTCTGGGAAGATTTCTATGAATGGAAATGAAAGGGTGATCTCAGCAGAGGAGGATTTTAATAGTCAGGTAGATAGAATGATTGAACAGATGTCAGGAGTAAAGGTCATGCATGGGCTCAGGACCACGGACTTCCACTTGCTGAGGCCAGTCTGACTGTGGCCATTGTTGCATGCCCACTCTGGTGGCATCAGAGAGCCTCACGGAGGCCCTGCTAGATCATTATCTCCCAGATTGGTCAGCCTGCTACCTGCTGACAGGCTGATTACCCTGAGCACTTCCACAAGGGATAGTATTTTGTTCTTACTAGAACAGACTCTCTGGTTATGGATTTGCCTTCCCTGCCCATGATGCTTCTGCCCAAACTGCCATCTGTGGACTCCCCGAGCGCCTTATCCACCATCAAGCATCCCTCTGACGAGAAACTCGCTTCACTGCAAGCAAAGGGAGCCAGTTGGTCTGTGCTTGTGGAATTCACTGGTCTTAGCATATGCCCTATTATCCGGAGGAGCTGGTTTGATAGAGTTGGGGAATGGCCTTTCCATGACTTTCAAAAGCTAGGTGGAACACCTTTTTGGTTTGGGGCAGTGTTGTCCAGGACGTGCTCTGTGCTCTAAATCGGCATCTAATATAGGCTGCTGTTTTCCCCATAGCCAGGATTCTCCGCTCCAGGAATGAGGGGGTGGGAGGGGAGTAGTCCCTTCCACTCTCCCCTTAGTGATCGACGAGGCTGTGCTAATTTAGAGGTCTCAGTTCCTGAGAAAGAGCTGCTTCCACCAGGGACACAGCAGTGATTCCACTGAATTGAAAATCAGTAAATAACCTGATTGCATTGGGTAGCTCATGCCAGTGAATCAGCAGGCACAGGGAGGGAGTTACGGTCCTGCCTAAGGTGATCAGTCCTGGCCATCAGAGGAGGTTGGGCTGCTACTGCACCATGTGAGTAAGACGTGTGCATGCCCAGAATGCAGACAGTCCCTTGTGGACTGTCTCAGTACTCTGTGTCCTATGATTAAAGTGGATGGAAAACTACATCAACCCAATTCAGGCAAGATTGCCATTGATCCAGATCCTTCAATAAAGGTTTGGGTCACCCTGCCAGACAGGAAACCGCCACCTGCTGAGGTGCTTGCTGAAGGCAAAGGGGATATGGAATAGATAGTAGAAGGTAATTAAAAATGCTAGCTATGGGGCTCCTGGGTGGCTCAGTCTGCTGAGCGTCTGACTCTTGGTTTTGGCTCAGGTCGTGATCTCAGTGTCCTGGGACGGAGCCCCGCATCAGGCTCCACGCTCAGTGGGGAGTCTGTTGAGATCCTCTCCCTCTGCCCCTCCCCCTGCCTGTGTGCACTCTCTCTCTCTCTCAAACAAATAAATAAATCTTTAAAAAAATATGCCAGTTATGACCACATGACCAGTGATAGAAAAGAGGGCTGGAATCATTATAGTTATATATAAATTAACCAAATATTTTTGTTTTTTTCCCCTCTCCTATGCTCTTAATGTCTAACATAAGACATATTAATAGTAATTAATGTTATAGTACAGTATTTTGGTTGCAGGATCACAAAGCGGGAGTTTGAAATCAGTTACCAGAGGGAATACCACCTAAAGACAAAAAGGGGCTCAATATCTCTTCTGGGGAAGGGCTAGTGTGTTTTTGATGCTGGGTGGAATAGCTGTCTCATGCCAGGTGGGGTCATTTTTTCATTATTATCTTTATCTGGCAGTGAAGTATGGTTTAAAGAGGTGTCAACTGGAGAAGAGGGCGCTGTGTCAGTCTGGTGGGCTGAACTCTATTTCCCAGAATCCCTTCCCTGCATGTTTCCAGCTAGGGTGGGCAACAAGAGGGAACTGGAAGGTGGGAGTGAAGTCCTAGCCACTTCACAGCTTACCGATTTTCGCTTACCTGCTGGCTCACCCCATGAGCCCAGGACAGCAGCCAGGCCTGCAACTGCTCCCCGTCCCCATCTGCCTTCCGCTCCTCCAACTCTGGGGCCACACGTGCAGTTAGCTCCCTGACAAAGGGCACTGGCTTCTTCTGCAGGACACCCAGACCCTCAAGATTGGGGCAGTGAGAACTGACACAGGTTTCAGTCCATTCTAGTGGGTTCCAGCTTGTGCCTGTGGGTTATGGCCTGTCCTTGCTCTCTTCTATTTTACATTTTTCCCCCTCCTAATTGCCTGCCCTTCAGACTTCAGGCTCCAGCATCTGACCTCATGCATGTGAAGACAAAACACATACATGATTGTTAACCAGCTCCCATGACGACTAAGGGCAAATCTCTGCAAAAGTACACACATACACACACATCCTAATGGTTGTGTGTCAATGATTAAACCCCTGTCATCTAATATAATCTAAATTAGACATGCTAATAAGGTAGCTTGATATTTCAGTATTGAAGATATAGGATATGAAAGCGGGAATGAGCTAGAAGAGGAATGAACATTACCCAAAGATGGGTAAAGAGACTGTATGGCTTTGTATTCTCTTTTGGAAAGAGGGTTAGTTTGTTTTGGCTATATGAAGAGTAATTGTATCATGTTAGGTGAATACATAATTTTTCTGTGTTTTTGTTTGTTTTGTTTTCTGTGGGAGTTAAATGCGATTCAGAGAAGTGTGTATGGATGCTAAGGGGTGGACTGTGGTGGGTTGTATTGTGTCAAATAGGCTGAGTCAGAACTACACTTCCCAGAATCCTCTTTGTAGAGCTTGCCCAAAGTGGAACTTATATGAGATCTGAAGGATAGAACATAGCAATGGCCAACCCAACATCAATGGGGTAGGGGAAAAGAAAATATTCTGCCTCTTGCGAGAATTCTGAAGTGACAAGATACAAGGCATGGGTGCAGGGAAGGTTGAAGAATTAGGAAAACAAATTCCGCCTACTACATGTGCTAATTTTAAATCTAAAGCCTATGTAATTTTTAAAAATTAACATATAATGTATTATTTGCTTCAGGGGTAGAGGTCTGTGAATCATCAGTCTCTTACACAATTCACAGCACTCACCAAAGCACATGCCCACCCCAGTGTCCACCACCCAGCCACCCTATCCCCCTGCCCAAACCTTAAATTTATTTCCTGACATTAAGAGTCTCTTATGGTTTGTCTCCCTTCTTGGTCCCATCTCGTTTCATTTTTTTCCCTCCCTACCCCCCAGGACCCCCCGCCTTGCCTCTCAAATTCCTCATATCAGAGATCATATGATAATTGTTAAAGCCTATTTAATTTTATCCAAACGTAACAGATGAAAGTAAAACTGAAGAAATTGCTGAACTTAAGAAAAGTGTTTCTTCACCACAGAGATGTTAGTTCCTAAAATACTCCAAGTCTAAAATAAAAGGATTATGAATTATGAAAAGCATTAGAGGTTGAATTCATTACAGTTTTTGAAATCACACTTCAGTTGTAGACGGAACTGATTTGTCTCAAACTGGAAGAGACGAAGCGGCTGCTCCTGCTCCGTTGCTTTCCTACTCCCCTCTTCCCTCTCCCGGTTTGCTGATGCCGTGTTTCCTGGTGTCCTAACTCTCTTTTTAACTGGATTCAAAGCCTCCCATCTCTTCCTCTTTGTAGCTCCTCCATTCTAGAATTCTTTATTTTGATTTGTCGTGCGGCTAGATTTCATCACCTATTTTGTTCTTTTTTGAAAGGAAGGGCTCATGGCGACTCTAGTTTCTGAGTTATTTCATGTGTGAGTGTCTTTCTGTTGCCTCAGTGTTGGCTTGACCCGATGAGACATTCTTACATCACAGGTTAGCCCCTCAGACCTTTTTCGATGAACTCTGTGTCCTCTGGCATTGAATGTTGCTCTAAGGGGAGTCTAAGACCAGCTTGATTCCCTGCTCTTGTTTAAAAGTGATCTGTTGGGGCGCCTGGGTGGCTCAGTCAGTTGAGCGTCAGACTCTTGGTTTTGGCTCAGGCCTTGATCTCAGGGTCCTGGGATCTGCACTGGGCGTGGAGTCTCCTTGGGACTCTCCCTCTCCCTTGTCCTCTCCTCCTGCTCATGCTCTCTCTCTCTCAAATAAATAATCTTAAAAAAATAAAAGGGATCTGTTTTTCTTTTCCTTCCACCACTATATCTGAATGATTCTTTTTTTTTTTCTTTAAACCTCTGAAGCTCAGAATCTTAAACACGTATGTCTGTGTTGGTTTTACTAAAACTGTTTTCCTGACCTATGCACTGTCTCTTCAGTCTTCAAACTGAACTTTTC